>JAEMOT010001802.1:454548-464875 GCA_019297695.1 Apostasia ramifera | reverse complement strand
ATGTGTGTATGTAAGATTTTGTAATATTTTGAGTGTGCATAGCATAATTAATTAAGAATGAATAGGTAAGACATAAATAAAACTAAATTATGTGATATGTAGATAATTATCCCTTTTTTTTTTTTTTTCGGTGGAGCTTGTTCTTAGTCTGTAGGAGTTGCAAGGTCTCTCTCTTGCGCACTACTACATTTTGTTCAAGGTACCGCTAACATCTCCTTATTTCTCTCTTGCACTGTCTTATGATTGAAGTCCCATTAGTATTCCTTTATTTCACATATATAATAAAGGGCAAATTACATCAAGATTTTTGAGTTTAATAAATAATAACATGCAGGTCCACATTTTTAAAATTATAATATCGGGATTCCGAGTTTTAATAAATTATCAAATGGATCCTTTTTAAAAAAATTATTATTATTATATTTTTTAAAATTACCTTTTTACCCTTACCCCTATCTCCTCCGATCCTGCGCACACGCACGAGCGGGATCGGGAGGAGAGAGAGGGGCAGGAGGTAAAATGATAATTCTAAAAAAATTTAATAAAAATAAAATAAAATAAACTCATTTGATAATTTATTAAAACTCAAGGACTCCGATGTTATAATTTTAAAAATATGAACCTACACATTATTAAATGTTAAACTCAAGAATCTGAGTATAATTTACTCTATAATAAATATAATGCACGAGTAAGAGAGACAGAGATAAAAAGAGAGGAAGAAAAGGAGAGATAGAATATGTATTTGAAGGAGAGAGAGAGAGAGGGAGAAAGGAGAGAAAGAGCGAAGAAAAACTAAATATATTTCAGAGATCTAACAAAGAAAATTTTAGAAACTTAAATCTGCACCCAACCCCTAGAGACATGGATATAATTTATTTATCAACAACAAAAATTTCAAATATTACATTAGACAATACACTAATAATTATTTTAAAAAAAAAACTAATAACTTAAGGTCCCCATTTTATTTATCTACTCATTCTTGTATTAATGTAATACATGCATGAATATATAAATAGCACTAAATCTTACCGGTAAGCATTTGATTAAATATATAAAAATAATTTTATAAAATTATTATAATATTTAAATAATATAACATTACAGCAAAATAATATTAAATCAAATGTCTACCAATAATAAATTTGAGCCTCAAATTCCCAATACATAGATCCAACAAATCTACATAAACACAACAAATTAACAGAATTTTTTTTTTTGATAGAGAATTAACAGAATATTATTGGTATGATAGTTTTCAGATAATTTCATAATATATAAAAAAATATTCATAAAATAAAAAAAATAAGTTCACAAAATTTACAACATATGCGGATATTTACAGACATTTATAAATGTAACCATAAATTACAAGGTAATATTATACAACTTACACCTACAAGGTATTCATATAGGAATTTATAATTATTTGTATATGATGAGATTTACTGTGCAAACTCAGTAAAGTTCAAGTTTTTATGGTTGAAAAGAGATCAAGCACATCAGTCAATAAAAAATTTTGAGATGATTACACCCGGTCCTCGAGTTTAACGCTTAATAACACACGGATTCACGTTTTTAAAATCCTAATATCGGGGCCCCTGAGTTTTAATAAATTATCAAATGAGTTCTTTTTTATTTTTTTATTATTAAAATTTTTAAAATTACTATTTCACCCCTCCCTTCCTCTCTCCTCCCGATCGTCATGCAAGCGTGAGCCCGTGTGGCCACCGACAGCACACGCGGAAGCGCGGCGGCCGCACGCGCACGAAAATCAGGAGGGGAGAGAGGGGTAAAATGATAATTTTAAAAAATTTTAATGATAAAAAGTAAAAAAAGACCCATTTGATAATTTATTAAAACGCAAGGACCCTGATGTCAAATTTTAAAAACATGAACTTATGCGTTATTAAACAGGGACCCGAGTGTAATTATCCCATAATTTTTTAAGTGGTTGTTGAACTGATATCATTATGGTTCATGAATGAAATCCGGTCCAACTCGATTTTAATTAGACCCATTTATTAGATTAATCAAGAACTAAAACAAAATTGAAAATAAAATTTACTAACGAAACATGCATCTAATACTCAATATCAAAATTTATATGAAATAACAAAAAAAAGTACTGTTAATGGATCGTAAACAGATTGATCTAATTCAAACCTGAATCTTACGAAGCAAACTCATATAAAACCGACTCATACTTGGATAAGTCGAACGAAGTTGGCACACCGGATTGAGCCGGCCCTGCTTCTACCTATTGAATATACAAACAAAAATGGAATTATAATTATTCAGTATCAAAATAATATCTTTGAATTAGAAGCTTTTTCCTCATGAATGCATCAACTTCTTGACAAACATGAGAAATGCAGTTATTCTTTTAATGGAATGAAATCCAAATTATCTTTAAGCAGAATACTATTCTCAATTTCATGTTCAAATTCCCAGCTTTCAAGCAGCTATTCTTCTAGAAAAGCTTTCTGTGAAAGTGATTTGCTAGAATATCATACATAAACCTCTCAAAATTTTCGTTAAATTACATATAAATACAAACATGCTAATCACAAACTAGTTATTAAAATGACAAAATGATTTTTGAGTTTGAGTCAAGTATGTTGTTCGGCTCATTTTTCAAGAAAAAGATAACTTACTTGGAGAAACAAATTTGAAACCGATCAGACTACACGATTTGTGAATTTGGTGAAACATGATATTCTAAATATTCAATCGAATTTAAACATGGTGGCTCGAGCGTCATTTTAATATCTATTTGTGACAAAAATGTAAGCAACTAAATTAATGGAAGAATGTGCAACTCAACTAGAAATTCCGACACATTTAAAAAGAAAGAAGATAACCGCACGATCATCGTAGTAAACAAACATTAGCTTGAGATTCACATACCTGTACCAGTCAATTTTCAGACACACAACCAAAGCATTTGTAATGGTCTCTTGCCTAAAAATATGAGAGAAGCATGAAGGAGCAATCAGCAAGGAGAAGGGGACATTGGATCATCCCTGGATTCCACAAATTATACAAGAAGCTGCTCAGAAGAGGATCGCTCTGGCCTCTTGTAACTATACAAGCAAAATGATGTTCGTTAGCGATTGGATGATCAGCTGCAATTAGTCGAAAAGAAAGTACGCATAGGATGGATTCGAGAACTACACTTGTGCTGGCTATTAATAGTAGAAGCAACAGGAACAAAATACATTAATGATAATGTCACTATCAATGACTAATCATCAAGCCCATATTATTATGGCTACAACTACGTAGCTAGAAATCTTTATTACATGGAGCAGCGTTTACATAAGATGCTATCATGCCTACTACTAATTGAGCAATCCTTGTGAATAGCTAAAGCAGGTTCCGTAGCTAGTGGGATCAATCTCTTCTACTATTGTTTTTCCTTTGACTCTTGATAACCCTACCCAGAACAATGCCACACACTTGACTATTCAAGGAGTCGGCGTGGCATAAACTGAAGATTAGGGAGAATAGAGTGCAACCCCTATCTTTTGTATTCTAAAGGTGTAGCCTAGGCAACAAAAAGGCGGCCCAAGGGAATAGTTTCTTAAACGTTCACTTCAATAGAAGCAAATCAAAATACAAAAAAAAAAAAACACAACAATTTCATAAGAAGAGCTGAGCATTGGTTAGAGATTGAGACTAAGGATACTAAACACACGATTTTTCAGGCCAAAAAATATAACTAAAATAAAAACAGAAAAGAGAAACAAAACACAAAATGGATTCTTCGCTAAATGTATTTAGCACAAGAACAAATTGTCATAACTAGAATGATAAAATAAACCATGGAGAAACAAGCACCAAGTTAACTGGATAACATAGGAGGTACAATTGTCAAAACTTCTTTGTCATTCATAATTTTTATGTCATGAATTGATGATCTCGATTGAGTACATTTTCCAGAAGAAAATACTATACACTGTAACAAAAAGTCTTTAAATACAAATGAATGGAGAAGCAAAATCCTATAGGCACCACCAGTAGTAAATTGACCAGCCTCCAAAGAGGAGGCTATAGATTCTCATCTCACCAAAAAATAAAATCTAGGTAGCCAGCCACAACTGATTTAAAATAAAGACTTCATTGATGAAAAAACCAATCAATCCTCAAAAGTTCAAACTCTATATACAAACAAACTATAATTTCAGATTGAAAAATGAAAGCATTCACATCATCATGTGCATTAGTCAACAATTAATTCCATGATGTTAAAATTCAATATAAACAAATAACATAAATATATATATATATATATATCAATTTGCAGTAACTAAATAAGAGAGAAGTGTATGAGAGAGATTAGTAGTATGAAAGCTTTCCAAGTAATAACGTGTAAACAACAGCATATAGAAAGCAGTGAAGAGATTGTTAGCTGCTTCATTGATGCTGGCATAGAAGAATTCTTAAAGCTAAGGCCAAATCTCCTAAAGGACATAAGGTCTTCAAGTTTAAAGACTCATAGGTATCTTATAAGCTTTTTACCAGGTTTTTGCCGGCATGCTATGGCAGGAATATGCATAACCTATAAAGCACAGACACGACATGAGAACACTGGGACACAACACGGCGCGATATAATGACACAACGATTTTCCAAAACATATGACATGGACACATCAATTACAATAATAATAAAATTAACAATTCATACATGAAAAACGACATAAAATATAGAACAAACTTGAATTTTTAAGTATAAATAATTTGTGAATAGCACAAAAGTCTCATAGAATCAAGATGAGATCATGAGAAGAGACGTCAACATTAAAGAGATTTGGGATATACATTTAAGGTTCACTTTACAAAGTAAGTAAATAAGAGAAAATGTAATTTTTGCTTGTTAGAACAATCACAATGAGAGTGATAAAAAAATGAGATAAGAGCTCTTGGCGTTGAGGATGACAAAAGGATAGGTAAAGCTAGAATTCAAAACTTTTTATAATTGGTTTATTTTCATGAAGCTCGAGGGCAGTAAGGGATGAAATTTGATTTAACTTGACTAGCTTAGAATTTTGACTTATATTAAAAAAAATTAATGACAATAAAAAGAGATTAATTTTTAATTTTATTTACATAAAGTTTTAACAATAGTAAAAAAAAATTAAATATTAATAAAAAATTGCGAGGAGGTTGATGTTTTTATGGATTTTAATCTTATGTTTAAAATTATTAAAAAAATATAATATTAATAAATAAATATAACATTAATATTAAATATGTCAATTCTATCTAATATCCCAAAAGTATCTTATGTCTCAAAAGTATTATGTATCTCAAAGATGTCCTAGAAGTATTTCAGAAATATTCTGCATCTCAAAAATATCTTGAAAGCACCTTAAAAGTACCTTAAGGTGTCCTGAAATGTCCTTACGTATCCAAAAAGTGTCTTTTAATTTTTTTAATATTATTTTATTAGAACACACTACATAGTGTGTCCGACATGATATTCCCGTGTGTTCTCGTGTATTCCCTATGTCTGTATGTCCGACACAAATACAACGTGGTTTTTTAAAGTGTCCATATTTCATAGTGCCTAACTTTTTAAAAAAGTAACCTCTACTGCCACACACCACACCCTATCCGTTAATGATTAGTTAAATAACTCTTTCAACATTTCAAGAGAAAAGTAATCATACCTCACATACAAGTACATCACATTTAATTTTCTTGATTCTTTCTCATTTTACAAGGGCCCTTGTTCATCTAGTAAAAGTACATTTCTATATACTAACTCTGTATCATTTTTTGCAAGTCTCATCAGTGGGACACCATTCATTTGATGCCTCACATCCTCCAAAAGATAAGCTATAACAATGTACCCATTAAATGATTTAACATGCAATAATTTGAATAATTGTACCGCTCCATCCTCAAGTATCATAAAGAAAATGATATGACTAGAATCAAATACATTTTGAATCAATGCTGACGTTCGTTCTACTTTGGTATTGAAAAATAAAGGCACATTTTGTTCGATTTTATTATGATGTCATGTTGTGTTGTTTAGTGAAATTAATTATTTGATTTTATGATATGTTTAAAAAGCAATGAAAAAATTACAAAAAAGTCAATCTAGATATGGTAAGAGGGTAAGGTGAGGTAGGATGATTTTCTAAAAGAGAGAAGCTTGTGGATAACCAAAAAAAATCATAGTATTGTCATTTTTTAAAATAATGAAGCTGAACAAAACAAATAATATATTTACATAACAAAGCCATCTAGATAATAATGACCTTTAGATAATACTACTATGTAGATTACATCAAACCAAATGTCCTCTTAAACTAATCATATTGGTTAAAAAGCATCATTTTACAAAAGGTTTCCAATAACTTCAGATAATATTTCCAAACAAACAGAGCGATTATAGAAAGCGTGGTAAAAAATACAAAAACATCTCAACATCAATACATGCCCAAATATTCTTTGCTGAAAGAATATGCTCAGAGTTGATGCTCAAGTCCACATAGATGAGGGACTGCAGCTAATTTAAACTAGTCGTACATTTTTGTAGAATACTATCCTAAAAGTCATTACATAACAATTAGGTTGGAATAAGAAACCAAAGGCCATAGCAGACCATCTAGGTCTCAAAATGTTATAAATCCATGCACAGAGCTTAAATGCCTTTAGCATTTAGTAATGAATCAAACTATTATTAAGCATATCATGTGAAGTTGCACGCAATTTTTTTTAATCCTCAGGAATTAGGGAAAACATAAAATTTTCTATCCATTGCAACATAAGACATTATGATGGCTAGATATAGGGGTAAATTTATCCAAAATTCTCTTTTATGTCCATGTTAAAAGGCGTTTGACCTTCATCACCATACAATCATCAAGTATATAAATATTTAAAGTAGATACAAAAAGATCACTGATTAATATCATGTAACCAGCCAAATGCTGACTTAGTCAACCAACAAAATCAAGTAAAAAACTCCCACTCACCAATAAGCTTTAGATTAAAGTTTCATAGGGTAAAAGTTAACCAAATTATTTCACGGCTTACAAGCCACAAATATGACAAGCCTTAATCTCAAGCTAGTAGGGATTGACTACAAGAATGTCTCTTTTCCAATCAGCCCTAAGATGTTATAGTTCAGTTGAAATCAGAAAAAAACGTTCAGAAAACTTGAAGCTTCTTTTTAGAAAACATGGTGTAGCAATGTGGCATTATCACCGAAATGGTTTATTATCCAAAAGCCATCACATCTAGCATCTTATTAGAGCTGTATATCACAAGGAAGCAAAAACCTAAGTGTAAGCTACAGTGAATTAGTTGTCGACAGGGATAAGCACATAGTGCAACTACTTGACAGTAATGGCACTACATCTCTCCTAACCAACCCATGCACAATAAAGCAGAAAACAGCATTTTATAGCATCAAGCTGATACAATACAAGTGCAATAAAGAAACACTATTGCCTATCCTCATCAAATACGAAAGAAAAACTACGATGAGAATGGCAACAATAACAGCAGCAACAACAATTTTTCACTAGTGAATAATCAAATTAATGCTATAACAACAATCAGTATTTGATATGGCACCCATCAAATTGTAGTAATTGTCTTATAAAAAATATTTAAAATGGTTGCTTCATCTGTGCATTTTTAACAACATGATGAAAATAAAGATAATCTAAAAAATGAAGTAGATTCAAAAAATTCTATATTAAAATTTAATTATTTAATTATTAAAGGAGAATAATAATTTATTTAAATATTAAATATTTAGTACATATCTTTATTAGAATTTAAATATTCAAAAATTTTAAAAATTTAATTATTATCTTTAAAAATATTAGTAATAATCCTCTTATTTTATTAATATTTATTTTCTCTAGTTAGTTGAGGTTAAAATTTTATAAAAAGACCTCACATCATTATAATCAAAAACTTTTGGATGATTTTGAATAAGATTCTCTAATTTTCTCTCATTTCTTCTTGTGCTCTTCCCCTCCTTCTAATTACTCTTCTTTTCTTCTAATTACTCTTCCTTTTCTTCTAATTACTCTTTCCTTTCTTCATATACGTTATACATCATTTAGTATCAAAGCTTCAGTATTCTGTATTGTCGATTCGTGTATAACTCTGAGATTTTCACATGACCCACATGTGAGCCCAAGCAAGCAGTCGTTGGCACGTCAGCATGCGCCATTCCGCCTACCCCCAGCACCAGCTCGGATTTGATTTGGGTGACCTAAATTGTGCTTACAAGAGGAAACAAGTTACTATGATTTCTTCAAAAATATATCATAAGTTAAAATTTCATGATATTCATTTTTTTTTTTTAAAATTTGGACCATTTCTCGATTTGTGCGTGTCATCCTTGCGCAGGAGACATCCGATAAAATTGGAACGATACAGAGAAGAAAATTTCATGATATTCATACAGATATTCCTTACAGGCCATATCATGATCAAATTCATCAATTTTGTTAGCAATTCTTTTGAGGCATATTATTATGATTTTTTGGTACCAAGATCTTTCATACAATATGTCACATGAAAGCCACAATCACAATGCACACTAAGTAGAAAGAAGCATCAGCCTTACTCTTGGTTAAAGCAAGATGAACTCCATAAACAACATATCATTTTTCTTCTCCTACAATTATTGTTCCAATGAATAAAAATTCTAAAAAGTATAGGGTTCAAAAGAATGAGATAAAAGTTATTCTTGAGGATGATCCAGTTATTGTAACACTTGATGGTAAATGTGTACATAACCTCAACAAATTCCTAGAAGATATGAAAATTTTAGAGATGATTATTTAGGAAAGCTTGAACATATGCTTCAACAAGACAAATATATGATGTCATTGTTGAGAAGTATAATTACTATGAAGCAAGTCTTACATTTAAGGAAACTTCTGCGAAAGAATGTACAGATTCATTTGAGGTAATTGCTACAAAGTGCAATTCAATGAATAGAGTATAAAATATATTAAAGACACATGAAAGTAGTGATTCTTTAAATTCTATATATTTTCTGAATGATGAAGATGAAAAAAGAAAAATTGGATGGCATTAATAATGAGATCAAACAAGAGGCAACTACTCAAGAAGATAGAAATATTAATGATAAAAACATGAACTCCAGTGAGGTTCTATATGAAGACAAACTCTTGCAAGAAAACAAACTCTCTTCAAATATAGTTGAACATCACGGTGTTGCTATATCTCTTTTAAATATCTCACAAAATACGCTTTTCGATAACTTAATAAAAGCGTATTTTGTGAGATATTTTTTTATTTTTCAAAAAATATCTCACAAAATACACTTTTATTAAGTTATCAAACAAGAAAATCTCAAAAAAAAACAAAGTCTACAGAGTCAATAAATTTGGTTTTTACTTTCTACATATTGTGGCATGAGATGTTATCTTCATCATTTAAGCCCATTGTTTTGCCTAATTTTGCTCTTGCAGAATTATTAACAATGAGAAAATAATAGTTTTTCTTGGAGTATAAAAGAAGGATATCTAAAATTGGATCAAAATCTTCTTACCTCATGTTTGCATTTTGACTCGACGAAGTCAAGTTCTCCTCAAGCGAAGGTGAATTATGAAAATAAAGATAATCTTAAAGATGATGCAGATCCAAAATTTTCTATAACAACAACAACAACCAAGCCTTAATCCCACTAGGTGGGGTCGGCTACATGAATCCGTTGTTTCCATTGCGCTCTATCAGATCCAAAATTTTCTATATTAAAATTTAATTATTTAATTATTAAAGGAGGATAATAATTTATTTAATTATTAAAGCTAAGGAAATTGATGGCCTAGGTTTTAAACTTTGGTACTCTGGTAAGAATAAAAATAAGAATGGAGTGGGTATAATTCTGGATAAGAGCTTGAAGGATCATGTAGTAGAAGTTAAGAGAAATTGTGATAGAATTATGGCTTTAAAAATTATAATCAATGGAATGATTATTAACATTGTAAGTGTGTATGCTCCCCAAGTTGGCTTAGATGCGAGCACAAAGGAAAAATTTTGGAATGATTTAGAAGAGTTAATACAAGAGATACCTCAGGAGGAAAGATTATTTATTGGAGGAGATTTAAATGGACATGTTGGACGTATTGCTGAGGAATTTAATAATATACATGGTGGATATGGTTTTGGAGAGATAAATGAGGAGGGTAAAACTATTTTAGAGTTTTCTTCAGCATATGATCTTGTAATTGCTAATACTTTATTCAAGAAGAGAGAGGAGCATGTTATTACATACAAGAATGGAATTTCAAGACCTCAGATTGCTTATTTTC
>JAEMOT010001802.1:329089-446395 GCA_019297695.1 Apostasia ramifera | reverse complement strand
ATATATACTATCTATTTGACACGAGGATCAAAATCACGATCAAAATCACGATCAAAATTATACTAATTTAAAAAATAATAATAATAATAAATAAATTTTTTAAATTATTTTATATAAGTTCTAATATAAAAAAAATTTACTTTACTTCACATACTCAATAATTTTCAATAAAAATATCTACTTTATTCCATCATAGATCAAAAAATTTGAATTGAGTATTTTGGTATAGGATGTGAAATAAAGTTAATATTTTTATTAAAAAATTATTAAGTATGTGAAGTAAAATAATATTTTTTTACATTACAATTTGTATAGAACGATTAAAAAATTTATTTATTATTATTATTATTGTTTTTTAAACTAGCACTATTTTGGTCCTCGCGCCAAAGGGCCAAGCTATTATTTAGTTCATTTCTATAGCCTTATTTGATGCGAGGATCAAAACGGTATTAATTTAAAAAATAATAAATAAATAATAAATAAATAATAAATAAAAAAATTTAATTGTTCTATATATATTTTAATATAAAAAAGAGAAATTTCAGTTTCGCGCGAGGACAAAAATCAGGATTAAAATAATACTAGTTTAAAAAATAATAATAATAATGATAAATAATTTTTTTTAATCATTCTACACATATTTTAATATAAAAAATATTATTTTACCTCACATATTCAATAATTTTCAATAAAAATATCAATAATAATTATGATTCGAGTATTTTGGCCTAGTATGTGAAATAAAATTGATATTCTTATTGAAAATTATTCAGTATGGGAAATAAAATAATATTTTTTTTATAGGGGTATTTACTTATGTCACCTCTAAAATAAACTTTATTACACATCAAAATTATCTATTTATTTTTGTCCCCCTAATTTTGAATGATTATTTACAAACTAAAACCCTTTCCTCACTCCCGTTGTCTTCCTGTGACCTTAACTTTGGGGGTGAAATATTGGCTATTAAATATTAGTCATTTTAAATATTGACTATTAATTTTAATATAACAACTTTGAGAGTGAAATATATAATAAAGCTTATTTTAGGGAGGGACAAAAATAAATAGATAACTTTAGGGGTGAAATATGTAATAAAGTTTACTTTAGAAATTCCAGTAAAATTATTTTTTTTTTAAATAAAGCAACTTATACTATTCTCAGTACATCTACTAATTTTATTTAATATTTTCATAATTAACTAACTTTATTTCTTATCATATATATATTTCAAAAAATATATATACTTTTTATAAAATAATTGAAATAATGAACCAAACAGGGGCAAAGTTCTACTTTAAATCTAAATTTAGTTTGATTGAAGAAAAAAATAATAATTTAAAAAAAAATTATAAATTTTTTAAAAAAATATTTATGATATGAAATAAAGTGGGTTAGGTATATTAAAAATTATATTGAATGTAAAATAAAATGATTATTTAATATTAGAATTTGTATAGGAAAAGATATAAAATAATTTTTAAAATTTTTTTAAAATAAATTTAAAATTTTAGTCATATCTAAAATAAACTATGTTTTTTAGTCTGTTGTCAAATAGAGGCTAAACTTTCAAATTTCACTACCATAATTTGGTATTACTAAAATGGAAGGGTTTAAATATTTAAATATTAGAGATAAATCGAGTAAAAGTTTCATCGTTTAAAAATCTCCACGCCATATTTTTCGAGTTGTTCTGGATTTCTCTAGCTAATTCTTCTCTACTTCACTTTGATTTCGATTATATTCGAAAACTTTTTCCATCTACATAATAGGTCCTTTACGGTTTTACTCCAAAAAAAATTCAAAATATTTTTTTAAGTATTTCTATAAAAAAAATAATTATGTAAATATATTTTTTAAATTTTTTTTGGTTTAACACTGCCTAGGAATATTCTGAAACTTTTACCACATATTTGGGAGAGGACTTGTATAGCACTAAAGAAATTTTTCGCAAATTTTGACCTACTAGTTTTCGCAAAATAAGATTTTACTTAAAACAACTCGGTATTTTATTTTCATCGAGCTTTCAACTTAATTATAACTTAATCATGACAAGAATTTTAAACAATTTTTCTGATTTTGCTACCATTTTTTATTCTACATTTTGGAGATGTGAAGATTATGAAAAAATCATGTGACTTTAGTGTATCTAAAATATTCCACATGGATTATAAATATTTATAATATTTTAATTTTAAATTACTAACCTCAACTCAAACTCTCTTTTTTCTCTAATTTTAAGTCTCCAATCATGCTTTGCATGAATTTTTAATATCAGTTACATTCATAATGAAAATTGTCTTAAATAAAATTATCGTCTAACTCCGATTTGCTAATTGGGATAAATTTTTGTCCGACTAGTTTACGATAAAGTTAACTTTATTGTTCGCCACATACTACATATCATTCTTACTATTGTTTTAAAAGCTTATTTTCTTACGTATAAATAATAATATTATATATATATTATTGATGCACTAAAAGTGTTAAGATCAGAGGAGTTTTCATATGGAAACCGACCAAACAGAAAACCACGGCGCCTATCTGTCGGTGACTTAAAGAATTTTATTAGAGTCAATTGCTTATAAGAAAGCGAGAAATAATTAGCTTACAGTCTGAGAGGAGAGACAAAAGAAAAGAACGTTAGATAGGATCTAGGGTCTTATTTTTCTTATTACAATAAGATTTTATAGTCTAAACTTGTCTTAAAGCAGTCATTTCAGAAAAATAGCTTTTGTTTTTGGCTTTACTCTAATGATGACTGTTAGCTAAGTGCGTGGCGGCCTTGCTCGCAAGGAACGTACGGACCCTGTAGGTAGGTCATACTTCTTAAAAGTAGCATGAGGGGACTTTTATTTTGTACTTGACTGCGCGGGCTGTTCGCCGTCAGGCGTTCATCAAAGACAGTTCGGAAAGTGCATTTTGTCATGCGTTCATCGTAGGATTCCCCTTGAGCTCTTGCCACATAAACTTCTATATGTACACTCCAGATGTGCTGGTGCGTTATATAATATTTCACTATTTTAATAGGCGGAGCACGAAGAGGTTAAAATTAAAGGTTCATGTTTTTGCTTACTTCCTTTTAAAGGAATAATTGCATGCATGTGAGCCAGGTGCACGGCATATAGAGAGGCAAGTGTTCATATGTGTTGCTCATAGTAGGCAAGCCAGAGAAGTGTGCTGGTGAACCCCAAAACCTAAAAGAGAGATGGAGCTTTCAATTTCATAAACCATAATATATATATTATAATAGCTGGCTTCATGAGCTCCCTCACATGTGTAGTGGGGTTGCATGCATTCAATTCTAGCTCTTTCCTCTCATTTAACACCATCTCCATTATTAATCTTTATTTCCTTTTCATGACAAATTTTATTACCACAAACTTTGGCAGCTGTTGCCACCAGTGCCTACCTAGAGAGAGAACAGATAGAAGGAGAGAGAGAGGAGCCTTGATCACTGGCTATTAAATTAATTAATTTTGATTGATAAAATTATATATTAATATTTTGTAAGAAACTATCTTTTCAATAATTTCACTACAACAATATAACACATCAGAAACGGCTAGCCCTGTTGATGAAGATAGTCGATGCTAAGATAGGCGGTGCTAATAATTTAATCGACGCTAATAATGTGACTACCTTCCTGACGTTGTTAAGAATTTTCAGCATCGCGTTATAACTTATATTATCAAAATTGGCTTAAAATCGAGTAGGACTACATTGACCTATCCCGACATAAAACCGACTGTAAAAAGTTCTTTAGCATCGACCGTCATGCTGACGCTGATATTTCTTTTACTCGTAGTGTTTTCTACGAAAAATTTGTTAATTTAACAATAATTATGACAGAAAATTATTTTAAGAGCTATATATTATATGTAGTTGAGTTATACAAACAATATTATCTGTTTTCATGAAGTATACATAATTAGATTATTAGCCTCACTCGATGTAATAACTAACTTGAATCTAGGTTGATTCACCTACATAAACAACAACATATATAGCTATATAAGTCCCAAATCACTCAAAACTATACTATAGACGTATTACTATACTAGATTATATTACAGAGATCCTTGTATATTTTTGTAATATTTTCAAAGGAACACGATTTGATGTATAATTTTTACTTATTTTTAGTCCTAATTTAAAAGCTTAAGCCATATATTAATTCCATTTGATCACACTTTTGATACACATATCTTAGTGGATAAGCATTCGTAATAAAAAAGAGTGAAAATTAAGCTGAGGTTGAATTTAGTAGTTAACAACGTAAGTACTCAAATTAAATCTTAAGCAATGTATATTTTTGTAATATTTTCAAAGGAACACGATTTGATGTATAATTTTTACTTATTTTTAGTCCTAATTTAAAAGCTTAAGCCATATATTAATTCCATTTGATCACACTTTTGATACACATATCTTAGTGGATAAGCATTCGTAATAAAAAAGAGTGAAAATTAAGCTGAGGTTGAATTTAGTAGTTAACAACGTAAGTACTCAAATTAAATCTTAAGCAATGTTTATTTCAATGCTAAGTAAATATTCGAGTTATCCAAATATCAATTTTATTTACATTCATGTTTATGCCATCCCTAAATATTATTGTCTGTTTATTTCAATGCCACTATATATATTGAAAAGAAAACCAATCCAACCGCACACGTTCTCCTATTACAACTAAGCGGACATCTAGACGTCTCTACAATTATAGATCAGCGATAACATTCTTATAATTTTTTATAATATTATTTAAACACGTCATCAAGTCAAACTTCTGGTTTTGATTAATTAAGTAAATTAAACCAACCCTAGGGTGTAAAAAAAGGGCAAATTAATATTTTCAATTTCTGTATATTATGTAGATCTACACCGACATAGAAATCAAATCAATATTAACAAAAAAAAAAAGAACAATTCAAAATTAAAAAGAAAGCAGTTCAGAAATTATAAGAAACAACAAGAACTCATGATCATAAGTTAGATTCCTACTTATTTTAGTAGATTAATTATATCATTTTTTTAGCATTAATTTGGATATAAAGTTCAACTATATGTCATAAATGAGTCTAGTGAGAGATTTTAATTAATTAAAGAGCTAAGGATCATATATATATATATATATATATCACACAAATTAAACTTATAATCTTCACTCTAATGCATGATCAGAAATTATAAACTTATAAACTTATATGCATGAACTATAGATTATGAATATATATTTAGATTAATGAAACATAATCAGTTAATTATTGTGCACAGAAGATGATAATTTACAACTTTGATTTAGAGTCGTCAATTAATAGAACAGTTTTAATTCTACTGAACATACATAATTTAAGATTGAGAAAAAACAAACAAAAAATTTAAATAAAATCTACAATCCTTAATTTGATTAGCTAGAAGATGAACACCAATAATTATATCGATCGATCGATCTTACCTATTCTTGGAACAATTCAGGAGCATCACTGAGAGGCAAGTCCACCAAATCCCCAACGCCTCCGTTCCCCACATCTTCAAAGAGCCAGGTCTCGAAGAAGGAGAGCGCCGGAGCCGGCGCCGGAGCCCCCGAGCTTGGCTTGCTCTCCTCCTGCAAGAAGCTCGTCTCTGAGAGCTCCGGCGTGCCGTCCGAATCCATCCGAAACTCGACTTTGGCCGCTCTGGCAGCAAAGAACTTCTTTTCGGCGGACGCCGGCGACTCGGTGGTCGTGTCGGAGCAAACGTTGCTCCCCGATGAGCCGGAGCTAATTTCTCTTCTTCTGGGCAGGTTGGGCGACTTCTTCATCCAGTTCTGCAGCAGGCGGGCGATGTTCTCGGTGCTTGAGGCGTAGTTACAGGTGTTCGCCGGCGGCAGAGGCGGCGGCGCCGGGCAGGGCTTGGTGTCGAGGGACAGGGCCTCGCAGAGGGCTTGCTTCGCTGTGTGGATGTCAGTCTGGAGCCTCCTCTCCCACTGACCTTTGGAAATGGAGTTGTAGGAATTCCTGCCAGAAACGCTGATTAATGCCGCCTGATGATCATCGGCCGCTTGAAGCTTCCTCATCAGCTTCTTCTTCAGATGGGTGTTCCAGTAATTCTTGATGTCGTTGTCGGTTCTCTCCGGCAGGTAGGAGGCGATGGCTGCCCATCTGGATCATGAATTCCAAGAGAAAGATCGATGAATCCGCGCATGCAGAGATTATGATTAGGGTTTTTGAAATCAAGAACAGAGCAGGGCAGCACCTATTGCCAAGGAGGGCTTGGAGATGGATGATGAGCTTCTCTTCCTGATCTGTGAAGTTCCCACGCTTGATTCCAGGCCTGAGGTAATTGGTCCATCTGAGCCTGCAGCTCTTGCTGCATCTCATCAGCCCTGCAGTCAGAATTAAATTAAAAGGTAGCAGCTTTTACACAGAAGTGAGATGGATCATCGCTACCTGATCTTAATTTAAGAGCTCAGAAAACAGAGATGGGGAAAAAGAGAGAGAGAAATTAAGCTCACCAGTGTTTGTAGGAACCGATCTCCAGTTTCCGGCGCCATGATCTTGGATGAAGGTGACGAGGATGATGTCTTCTTCAGGGGTCCAGGGGCCTTTCTTCACTCCTTTATCACAGCAAGGAGGCCTCCCCATGCTTACCCTAGCTAGCTGATCTCTTCTTCTCGATCAGTAAGAGGACTTTATGTATAACGAGCCAGTGAGATTTCTCTTTCTCTGTTCTTCTTCTTCCACCTTTCCCCTTTAGAAGGCGGAGACAGGGGTCCAACGGGATCGTTTTCCGCTCATGTATATATACACAAGTGACCCTAGTTCTTCGCCATGGCTGACCTCAAAGAGGCAATAAGGCCAGGGGAGAGCAGAGGATAGCTAGGCAATGGAGGGGAGAGAAAGAGAAGTCAAAAGAAGACAGCGAGGAGCATTTATTCCAAGGGCTCCTCCAAAGTCAGCTGCTCGGGTGAAGTGAATTCCTTCTCTCTCTCTCTCTCTGGGTAAAGATCACAGCCGCAAGCATTCAATAGGGTGGCAACAGAACGGGAACAAGCTACCATTTTTGAAGGGAACGGAGGAGGAGAGTGTTCACACGAAGGAATCGCCGGTGGATCATCAGGTGCCGCGAGGAGCTATGCCGTCCCCATCGATCATCGGCTGTTGGCTGCTTCCATTTTCTTCACGCTGCGAGCTGTGTTAATTGTTCATGGGAATAAGATGTCCCCAGTTGTGATGGATAAATTGCATATAGGTTTTCAAGATCCTAATATTTTTATATATTAGTTCAATAAAATATTGCACTTCAGAATTTTTGCACATTAATCCATAAATTTAAATTACTGCAAAAAATTCTTAAAACTTATTGTCATCCTTCTATATCAAGACTTTAATACTCAGTTTCCATTTCAGTTTCGATCACATGATGAAAATAATAGCTTTAAATATTGCAATAGTATTGGTAGTTTCAGTATCAAAAGTTTTATTTTTTTATAAATTACTTAAATAATAAAAATAATTAAATACTATTTTTTTTGGAAAAAGATAAGTTTCTACAATTCCAGTAGTTTCGGCCGAGTTTAGACCATCTCGACCTAGCTTCTGCTACTGAAGCTACCGAGTTTTGGCTGAAATCAAAATATGGCAGCATTTTTCTGATTAGTTTCCAAATACAAAACTCGACTTTTTCGATTGAATTTTAAAATCTTATTTTATATATGTATCCTGTAATAGTAAATTCAATTTAAGTAAAGCATGCAAAATATTAAACTTCGAAGAGACTAAAAGGTAATGGAACACCAAGATTTTAAATGGTGTGACTCAAAAATTATAGACTAATATGTAAAATTCTTAAAGCAAAAAGGACTAAATCTGAAGATTCAAAATATATGGACCAATAGTTTAGACTCTGAGACTGTAGGGATCTATCTGCAATTGTTTATGCTGCATGCTAACTTCACTCGGCTGGATCGGTACGTGACGTGGTTATGTACATCATGATTCGTGCGTGGAAATTAATCCAACGGTTGAGAGGCCTGCTGTACTGTTCGCCACCAATTATCTCGAAAAGTTAAGGCTGCCATCATCCACGAGATCGTCGGATCGGTTTTAAATGTTTTTCCGTTCAGATAAGTTTTTTCAATATTTATTTAAGTCAAAATTCAAATAATTGAATATTTATCCTTAACAATTTATATTTTATACGTAAAATAATATGGCATTAAAATTTAATTTGTACAGAAAAAAGTTCATAAAAATATAAGGATAATTACCTATATGCCATACAATTTAAGTCTATTTATGTCTTACCTATTCATTCTTAATTAATTATACTATGCACATTCAAAATATTACAAAATCTTACATACACACATTTGAGTTAAAACTTAATCAAAATTTATTTGAAAAAAAAATATATTTTGTTAGTAAATCATTAAAATTATATTTTATTCTTAATGGTACATATTTTTTCTCTTTCTCAATACCACACTAAAATGTTGATTTGTCCTAAAATCAATTCACGTCGCGGATGTCTTATTCCTTTGCCGCCACCTAAACATTAAGATTTTAAGATTTTCACTCAAAATATATTTAAATATCCTTAAAATAATATGATGAACGACCCAGATTTTTTATAATCTAACTATAGTTAGGTTATTGAAAAATTATGATTACTCATTATAATAGAAATACGTTAAAATATGTGTACGTAAGATTTTACAATGTTTTGAATATGCATAACGTAATTAACTAAGAATAGATAGGTAAAGCATAAATAAAACTAAATTATCCTAAAAATATAAAAAGATTCCCTATGAACCACTTTCTCAATTAATTTCTTTAGAAGTCTAAACTCTTATGGCATCTAAAAAAATAAATAATTACTATTGTCTATATTTATGAAAAATCAAATTGATGCAATATTGAAGAGAAACTTTTCTTATATTACAAAGCAAATTGAGTCTAATGTGGAGTTATTATTGACGTAAAAGTTTGTATAAGAGAAGTGGAGGATTGAGTTATTGTGATGGAGACTGTCTTTAAAAAACAAAGTCATTGAATATAATTTAAAAAAAATATCATGTAACAAAAATAATATAAAAATTTGCATTAAAAATACTTTTCGTTGACAAGTGAAATACAATTGGATGAGAATAGGCCTATAATGAGGAAAGCTTTTTAATTATCCTATAAATTAAGATGATGTCAACGTCGATCTTTTAGTTTGTTGGGTACGTATGAATAACTAAAAAAAATTGTCATTAGTGGCGGTCTCGTAATCTAGTAGGGAAAGAGTTTGCCTGAAAACTAAGAAATCTCAGCTTTGGATCATATTAATATCACAATTTTCAAGTAGAGTGAAAGAAATTGTAGTGCCGAGAGGTTAAATTTTAAAAAAAAAATTGTCACTTGCATATGCTATACGTTGCCTTCACTCAAAGGGGGGCGTTTGGTTCATTATTATCTTGATGTTATGTTATATATTCTAGATATCATCTTTCGATTAATAATTTTATAGTCTAATAAAAGATTATTTATAGATGTCATTAAACCAAATAATTACTTTCTCTAGATAACATAACATAACATCAAGATAATATTGAACCAAACGCCCCCTAAAACCTAATAGCAGATGTTATTATTGTTGATTAGTCATTAGTGCCTGTAATGTTGTGAGAATATAAGTAAAAATACAGCTGTCTCCCTTACAAGATGAACTAACCCAATCTTCATAAGAGGTTTTGAAGCAATGGAATATTTGGGGATCTCTAAATTCGATGAGATCTATGCAATAAAAAGATTCATTCTTACTATAATATAAAACCAGTTCTTACCATAACCTGGGTTAAGTATCTCGAAACTTTTGATGTCTAGATGCAAGGAAAAGATCAATGTTTAGGAGGCTGCTATCCAATTAGAAGTATGAGAAAATTGATAATATAACAAAAAAAAAGAATTTTAAAAGTTTCTTTTTGATAATAAGAATTCCAAAAACTTAGACAAGTGTTTCTTAGTATTTCTAATTATACCTTGGATGTACTATATTTACTCCTTATCATTGGTTAGATTCCATCCGTGACATAAAACTAACGAGAAAAAGAGAAATTAGATTTCTCCCCAAATTTTGAATCTCTAGTGGTAGCATGCAAATGGCCAATTTTTATATATAGTACGACACCAATTTTTACTCGAGTTAGAAAGAGCTGTGATTATATAATGATGAATCATTATTGCCTAAGATAAACTTATAGGTACATATATATTAATAACATTATAATTTTCATACATTGATGAAGCAACAAATTATTATATATGAATAGCAATCAAATATTAAATTATAGAAGGTTCACCCATATACTAATACATAGAACCTATTTATTTGCAAAGTTTAATCTTAATAAAATTAAAATTAAATTTTAATAAAAATATTTTTTATTAAAAATTGTGAATAATGTGAAATAAAATTAGTTACTATATTGAAATATATACGTGAGGAATATTATAACATCTCGACTGTCAGTAGCCTGAACCCTTTCATTTTGATGTAAATTTGTATAAAGTGAAATTATAAATTATATTATATTATAGACAAACAAAGAAAATTTTAGTGAAATAATTTTTAAAAGTGAAAGAATTTTAACCTTAATGTTCTGATCATTAATAACTTGGACACAAAAATGAAAGGGTTCAGGCTACTGACAGTCGGGATATTACAAATATGATATAAATTAGTTATTATCTTAGTATTCATATAATAAGTGAAGTATAGTTAATTTTTAATATTAAATTTTTTGTATAATGTATTATGTCAGTTTAAAATTAAATCTGATTATATTTGGGTCCATTAAGAATTTAAAATAAGAGAATGGTGGTGATTTTGAAACAAGAGAATTAATGATTAATTTGATCCAAACTTAATTAATTAGCTTGAACCTAACCTTAGGTATGAACATAAATGATTAGGTTCAAGAATAATGAGAAAAAATCATGAAAAATATAATATATATATATATATATATATGAGGAATTTACATACAGAACACTAAATTTATCATAAATTACGCATTTCACCATCTTTTAGTAAATATTACACATATTACACTCTTCTTATGAGTTTTACATTTCTATTGTAACAATAGAAATATAAGCAGAGTGTGATATGTGTAATATTTACTAAAAAATAGTGAAATGCGTAATTTGTGAATCTTGAATAATAAAATCTCCTCTATATATGCATGCAGTGTTTAATTAATACCCTGTCGTTAGCATGAAATTGATGCTTCCTTCAGTAATATAAGAGCTGTATTTCCTTGTGGAACCCTAATGAAAAATCATATTTTAATTAGATCCCTACCCCCGTCAAGGAACCACAGTAAAATTGCATATGGGTCCCTGAAAATTGAGCTAGCTTTAATATTGCATGCATGCATGTGGCAAAAATTTTTATGATGTAATCGAGTTTAATTCTTCGTGAGGTTACGTAACCCCAATTGCATGTCGATCGGTCCACTTCACCCTTAATGTGATTGGTTTTCGAGATCTTTGTAACGTTATTTTTGTGCTTATTGCTATTATTGCACCGTTAATCTTAATTTTTACTACTTTTTGTTATCTCATATGTCAAATTAATTGTCAATCAAAAGAATTAATTATAATGAAATTAAAAATCTTAATTTTTTACCATAAAAATTTCTTATGCAAAATGGAAAAATATTTTCTGGTGTATTGTGCGATAGAAATTTTTTTTTCAATCTTAAAAAGTAAATTTTATAAAAATATAGTAAGACCCTCGATGATATATAGTGCTAAATGCTAGCCTATTAAAAGAAAACGTACAAATAAAATAAATATTATAAAAATAAAGATACTAAGGTAGATGTGTGGGTATACATGAAAGGACAGAATGAGAAACAGATATATCCGCAAAAAAAAATAGAGTTGCACTAATTGAGAAAAAATCTAGACATAGTCGGCTTAAATAGTTTGGACATGTAAATCGTAAGCCGATTGAATTAACTTTAACTAGAAAAATCGAGTTGTTGCATTTAATTTAACCATGTACAAAGAAGAAGAGGGAGATTAAAGAAGACGAGGCAATAAGCTATAATTAAGGAGTGATCTAATCTATTTAAACTTAGATAAAAATTTATTAATCGATAAAATATAATGAAAATAAATAATTTATACGGTAAGCCCCACTTAGTAAAATTAAGTCTGGGTTATTATTACAGTTATTAAAAATTGAAAATTTTTCAAATTAAGTCTATTGAAATTAATTATATTTCAACACAAATATTTAATACATATATTTATAGTTTTTATTAAATTTTTTAGTTAATTTAAGTCATTAATTTCCACATTTTTAGTTAATTTTCTTAAGGGTATAAAAACTATTATGCGGCACGGTGTCGGCATCTGACTCCATAAACTCTTAATTAATGCTCGTTTCAATGTCTATCACTTGATGAGATTGTTGCCGCAATTATCCACCCCCTAGAAATATTCATTAAAAATATTATAAATTATTATCATAATTTTTAAATAATTAAATAAAAATTATAATATTAAAGGACATTTGCACGATGAACACAGAAATTAAATTAATTTATGAATTTCATTATAAATCTCAAAATATTACAGATATCACATCTAAAACAATCATTTTTTCATTTTTCACATCTTGTAATAAATTCTATCAGAAGATTTAACTATAATTAAATCTCAACAAAATCTCAGCCATTGATCCCGGAGCTGCATTGATTCCGGCAGCCGCGTATTCACACGAGCATCACTCAGAGGGTAATGATGGATATGAAATTACCTCACCTGCAGCTTCAGAGTTCTGTCGTCGTTAGCTTCAAAAAGATCTAATGCCCGCTCGCAATGCCTGCGTAAGAAGAAGATGCAAACATCTGAGTGATGCTCGCGTGAATACATTGTCGCCGGAACCAATGCAGCTCCGCGATGCTCTGACATGAAAGTAAATGGTTAAACGATGGAATCAATGACTGAGATTTTATTGAGATTTAACTATGGTTAACTCTTCTGATAAAATTTATCGCAGGATGTGAAAAATAAAAAAATAGCTATTTTAGATATGATATCTGTGATATTTTGAGATTTAAGATAAAATTTGTAAATTAGCTTAATTTTTGTGTCCATCGTATAAATATCCCTAATATTAAATACCTATAAATTTTAAAAAAATCCAGCACTGGCAGTTTTTAAATTCTAACGAAGTTAACTGGAGTAAATCTTTGATTTCAGTATCATGATGTTATAATATTTAAATATTAATTTTTAATAATAATTTTATAAAATTATTTATACATATTATTAAATTAAATAATTATTATTTTTAAATAATATCAAGATAATTTTAACGGAACATTTGATTCCTTGTTATCTAAGTATTATGTAATGTAATTTAGGTATTATTTTTTAATTAATAATTCTGTAATTTAAAAAAAAAAATTATATATAAATATTATTAAATTAAACCAAATGTCGAATAAAATAAAGTTTAAATTAGTATGATAATCGCTTGAAATTAATTTAAAATTTATGAAGTGATAAGTAAAATAATTTAGATATTTTTTAAGTGGTAATGAATGAATGATTGACTTATTTAAAATTGAGCTGACTTTAATTTGAAGAAGTTAATCTTCAATCGAATTAAAATTTTATCAAAAAAAATGAAATTAAATTAAAATTATCCACTTCAGCTAAATCTATCTGTGACGCTCGTAGCTAAAAAGGCTGGGAAGTGATCGTCAGGTGATATCCTAAGAGTAAGGAATGGTTGAGGCAAAGTGAGCTTCTGACAGGCTTCTAGGTTGAATAATGAGTAGTGAGAGGGGCACAGGAATGAATCGACCTACATCAAAAATTGAGAAAGATCTTGAGCAATATAAGTAGATAACGTGATCTCAAATGAAGAGACGTCTTTTGGGGCAAAAACTGTGAGACTAATAATTAAAAACTCCATAATTAAACATACTTGAGCTGAAATTGCACTGAAATGAGTGACCTCCTGGGAATGCTCAAATAATACAGTTTTTTTAAAGTCAAAATAGATAATATCTCTACAATGAGATCACGAGATGTTAAGCCAAAGAAAGCAACCAAATTGCCCTTGTTGGCCTGTTCTTGTTGAATGTGAGGACTGCATGTGCATGGCTTGTGGCCATATTGGCCTGCTGTTATATTCAATGAATTTAATTAATTATTTAATTTGCAAGCAAACTTAAATTCAGTGCACATTAACTTAGTGCATGTTTACAAAACTTAGATATATGTTTACTATAATAGAGTTGTCAGAGGGCAATCACATATAATATAATATATCACAATAACATACCATTCATTTAATTTTACTATAATTAGTTTCAAATCTAAGAACTACATGTGGCGTGTTCTAGCCAGAGAATAAATTTAAACTCTCCTAAAAGGCACCTAGTCGAATGGTGCATATCAATAATTTTTGCAACTTCCTGAACTGAGAAAGGACTATCGTGTATATTCTAGATAAATGCATCGCCTGGGTGTCATATACAGGAGCCCTTGCCAAACCACAATCTCCGTACAAGCTAACTTGGATAATAATGTGGCTGCCTGGGTATCCTTGCGGACGTGTGCGATGTACTCCTCCAATCATCACAGTTTGATTCTTCCCGCTATAAAACTGATGTAATTATAATTTGTTGAGGAATTTTTTTTTTTAAAAAAAAGACATTTAATGTGCACCTAATCATTATCACCTCATAAGAACACTCTTAAGTAGAACTTTGTTAAACTATCTTCCAACGAGTACAATAATTTATTTTTTGTTACTGATTTTCACGTAAAAATTATTATCGTTCTTTATTTTCATCTGTTGCATTTGCTCATGAGTTTTCCAGCATCAACATATTTACAGCATGCATGAATAAATATTATTATTATTTTGTTATAATATTAATAATATTTGGTGAAATTTTTAAGTAGTCGTGTACCACTGAAATAGATAGTCATTATCATATGATTAACGTTTTAAATTTCTTTTTTTTAGTATTAAATTTGTTTAATATAATTATATATAAATACATATATATTTATTGAGAAAAAAAAATGAATGCGAAGAACATTTATTGGACGGCAATATAATTGACGCGTTGAACCATTTGGTCGTGCATGGTACGTACTCTCTATGATGATGATGATCATATGATGATGTGATGATGATGTGATGATGATGACTATGATGATCATGATGATGATCATCATATCATCATCATTCATGATAATCATCATCATGGATGCCATGTGGCGTCATCCGTCCCTTTCTCTCCTCCTTATTTTTCTTTTCTTTAACTTTCGCTCATTAAATGTAGATGAGATTTTTTATACCGGAACTTTCATCAATGTGCATGTTGCCTACCGTTTAATTATTATTCCTTGAAAAATAACTTTTGAATTAAACTAAACTAATTTTTCTCTTTCCACATTTATTTTTTTTTTAAATATTTTTCACAACTATTAAAAAATATTTACATACATAGTACTTCATATCACCATATTTACATATCAAAATATTTTTTTAAAAAAATTACACGCCACACACTTAAAAATTATACGTCACACACTTTTCTTACACCTCACACACTTTTTCTAAACTTACAGTGTAATTTTTTGAAAATGGGTGTGATACTGCGGCAACCATCTTCTCACGCTTGCTCTCCAATCCCCCACCTGAAGACCCAGAACGATGGTGTGATGACCCGCCGCTCTGCCTTGTCTTTCTCACTGACTTTTGTAGAAGCGGAAGGGACTTAGAAGCCACCGTTTCTGGGACCACTACTGATGGCGCGGGCTGCGGATGATCATTAGCAGCAACAGCAGCAGGAGGAGAAGCCTCAGCCTTCGCGAATTTCTTCGCATCTACATCAGGCACCGATTTCTGATAATATGGAGTGTTATGTACGTAATTATCCGCTAAATTTAATATGTAGCATCGTCGTACTATTAAACTAAAGGAGCATTTACATAGTGTTGACATGTGGCTCCAGCGCTGCATCACAGCCATACACGTGGCGCTCCTTTATCACTAGTAGAATATTGGTCTTTTACAGCGGTTAAAAACCGCTGTAAAAGACCGCAAACAAACCGTTTTCTATGCGAGTGCTGTAAAAGGTCTAGCCTTTTGACAGCGGTTATCTTAAACAACCGCTGTAAATGAGTAAGCTTTTACAGCGGTTATCTTAAACAACCGCTGTAAAAGAGTAAGCTTTTACAGCGGTTGTCTTGAACAACCGCTGTAAAAGCATTACACATATACAGCGGTTGTCTTAAGACAACCGCTGTAAAAGTCGCTTTAGCATACTCTTTTACAGCGGTTGTCTTAAACAACCGTTGTATATGTTTTTTTTTTTTTTTACAAAAAATTAGTAAATTATGAAATTATTTAAAACCTGTAGTACTACAATATTCTCACTATTAAGGAAGAATCTCAAATCACATTGATGAACATATCAAACAATCAAAATAAAATAAGAATTATGGAATTCAATTATTTTAGGAGGTTCTGATCAGCATTCAAATATAATTCTCAATCAATTAATCAAGGTATAATCAATATTTGAAGAAAGCAATTGAATCAGTTAAACCAGCATTTTAGAAAAGCAATTTCCCCCCTTTCACACTCACACATATACACACAATCAAGAAATTATAAATATTACATCAAATAAAAAATTTTACAACTAAAAATATGCACAATTAATTACATACGTACTGCGCGCCTACGTTTCTCAGGGAGGTCCGAAAGAACATGCATGTAGCTCTAGCCTGCATTATCAATCACAAAGCTAGAAATCACAAGTACAGTACTATATATGTAGAGGTTGCATACATACTCAAAATGAACAATAAGAACTATTCCTATTTGAAGAATTTATAAAAAATATAATTAACGATGTACACCTGCATTATCATTGAAAATGTATTAGATTAAAACTTTTTAAAAATTTAGTACATTATAATATATGTACTATTGTCGAATTTATAAATAATATACCATCCCATAAGTGCCACGAATCACATATGCATTCAACAAGTTCTTCACGAACTTGATCTATTTCATTGTCACTATAAGTCACATTATTTTCAAAAAACTGCAAATAAAGAAAATTAATATTAGTTATATTATAGAAAAATAAAATGTGCTAATAAAATAAAATTTCTAAAAAAATATTTATTACATACATCCATTTGGATACTCGTAACTCTCGAATGAATAATCTCTCGTATATAACGAAGGACAAAATATCCACATTGAATGTTATCCTTCTGTCTTGGACACTGCTTTAACAACAAAATATTATTCTTTAAGTATAAAGCATTTAAAAATTGTATTAGTTAAAACAAAAATTAATTAAAAGTAATACCTTAATTGTGTTCACCTTTACTTTGAGATTTCGTTTATTAAGGCGTTCCATTCCAAAACGAGTAATGGAGCTATTGAAAAAATAAGTTGATTATTAATGCAATTCAATCACATGTATATATGTAAAATACTTACGTATTAATAATTGCATGTAAATCTTTACGAATCTTGTGTCCAACAGGATCCATCCAATACACAAGTAAACTATATGGATCTAACACGGCTAACATCCAATGGTCCCTGAGAAAATAGATGCTATGATTAAATAATAAAAATTGATATTTTCTATTAGAAAAAATAAAACAACTTACCCATTATTATATGGAATAATAATAACAGAACCTTGAGATATGTCCATTATTCGGTTGCTTAACAGTATCGCTCGTTCATTTGCGACAACATAAGCAGATATGTTTTGTGGATCCATAAAATAATACTGATCTTCTATAGTATCATCTTGATCAATCAAATAACTACAAAAAAATATACATTAGAAATTATATTTTTCAGATTAAATTAATATATACATTAGTTTTATATTTTATTCTTACCCACAATATGCACTAACTATTCCTCCACCAATCTTTCAATGCAAAATCAGTAATCTCCCTTTTATCAAAAAATAATTGTCGCATATGACCAAATATTTTATTTGGTAAAATAACCTCCCATGCTTCTTATTGGAGCATTTACCGTATCAGGACTAGCGTGATGGCTAGCCTGATATGCCCCATAGCTGCTACCTCTATTCATTGCAGCTCTCATTTCAGTCATTTCTGCCCAAACACGACTCATCTCTGTCCTCAACTCTTGGATCTCAGCATTTCTAGCAATGCCTTTGCCCCTTCTATTATCTTTAAAGTATGTTGTTATTGTCTCAAATCTTCTACCAACTCGAACTCTTCCCGGATGCTCCTGACCAAGTACCCTGGAGACTTCATCATCCCTACCCTCAAAGTGAGTAACACCCTGAGAGGACTGTGTAGCCAACTCTAACTACAAAAATAACTAAATTAATATTTATTTATAAGATGTAAAAGTAATACTAATATACAAGATAATTACCATTTAATTTGCTGCTTCTTCTGATGGCATGTTAATAAATTGACCATTCTTTTTTTTTTGTGCAGCAATTCATAAGTCGGCTCTTGAGATAGATTCCTCATTGCCAGTTTCTTTTTACTGTAAAAGACCAAAAAATATAACTTTATCACTGAATCTTAGAACTAAAGTGAATCTAAATTGAATTCTCATACAATTTCATACTCTAGACCTACGTATCCTTTCCTTGAGGTAGTGTGAAAGTACTTTTGGGCTTTTGCTCTTTCTTTAGCTGCAACACTTTTAACCTAAAATTGAAGTTAAATATTAATTATGGAAAATACTCACAAAAAAAATAAGTTCTTAGTTGAAACTTAATTAAGATATAATTATAGAAGTTTACCAAAAACTCATCACTCGAGCGAGCTTTGATGAAATCATCCCACTCTTGCTGATTAATCATAGTCTTATACTCCTCAGGAACAATATATCGAGCATCACTCTCTGCTGACTCGATAAATATTCTATACATATGGGACTTCCAATTTCTCCACATAATACCCATTTGTACAAATAATTGATCTTTTATCTCATCGATACCATCAAATATTCCCTACAATATAAATGTTCAAATCATAAGTTGAGTAAAATAATTAGTATATTTCTTTATTTTTGAATAAATGATAGTACCAATATAATTTGACTTACAGATAATTCTGCCCACATTTTCTGTTTATTTAATTCTGGAATCTCACGCCACTTAATGTACGAGATAGGGGCATTATTTCTTACCACAAGCCCACACATACTCATCAGTTGATCAGTTTCTTTTCCAAGTATAGGCTTAACATTCTCCAACTGAATAATAATTTTTCCTGATTGTCTGCTCTTTGTCAATTTTGTTAATTTAGTTATTCCTCTCTTTTTTTTGCAGCAGAAGATAATTGTTCATGATCTGCCATTAATAACCTGTAAAATAGAAACATAAAATTATATTCATTAGCAATGTAAAATTATAATCATTGAAGTAATAAAGTATACAGAGAGACATACCAAGTAAGGCAGTTAACGTAACTGGAACCAGCAATAAACAAGATCGAAGTAGCAAATCAGTGTCTGAAATAAATATCTATTAGAATTATAAAATAATACTCTATTCTATAAAATACTGTACATATTTAATAAAATAATATTACCTATAAATTAGTTTTTAAATTTCTTTCTCTTCTTATTTCTTCTTTTCTCAGTAATATCTAACTCGATCTCACCTTCATCTTCAATGTGATAATTAGGTATATCGTCAAAATTATCACATACATTCTTACATATGCTTCTTGTGAATACGAACATTTTTCTTGTGAAGTAATATCGTTGTCAAGTTCTTCCATCACAAATCTTGGGTTACAAGTTAGAACGACTGACCATTGAGAATTACTAGGATCTTGAACATAAAAAACTTGTTTAGCCTGATTCGCAAGAATAAAACAATCATCTCTATGGCCAATGCGATTGAAGTTAACCAATGTAAAGCTATTTTCATCAACCTTGCTTCCACCATTACTGTCGACCTATGTACATTTGAAAATAGGAAGACGAAAATCAATATAATCGAGTTCCCATATTTCTTCAATTATACCATAGTAGCATAAATCACTCGTATGCGGATTTTTGTCTTTGGCACTTGATATTTACATTGTTTGAGCTACCAAAGAAACTCCACTATTTTGAGCTGCTCGTTTATTGTCATGAATTTTAGTAGAAAATTGATATCCGCTAATATAATATCCATCATACTTAAGGACACAACGATTTGGTGAAAATGATAAATATTTCAAAGACTTATCCAACATAACACCATTAGGTCCTTGTAATAATGTAAAAATATGATTTTCAAACCATTTGATGAACTCTTTGATATGTTTATTCTGAATCCACACTTCATCCCGAGAATGTAAAGGATTTTCTATCCTTAACTGTTCCATGTGCTTTTCAATGTACGGATCAATTATTGCAGTATTGTGCAGAACATATAAATGTGCTTGATTCAATAAGTCCAGATCAACAATTTGAGGCTTACCAGTGCTTAGGCCCTTTCCAAATTTATTAGGTGGATTATGACCAATCGAAATCCCAATTGGATTAACATCATATAAATATTCAGTATAATATTCCACTATCTCTTCTGCCACATAGCTTTCAATAATACATGCCTCAGGCCTATAGCGATTACGAACATATCCTTTTAATATTTTCATGTAACACTCAAAAGGATACATCCATCGCATAAAAACAGGCCCACATAATTTTACCTCTCTTACTAAGTGGACAGTCAAATGTACCATGACGTCAAAAAAATATGGAAGAAAAAACATCTCTAACTCACATAGTGTTTCAATTAAATTACTTTGAAGAGCATCTAAATTACAAGAATCCACCACTTTTGCACATAACGAATTGAAGAAGATGCATATTTTTGTAATTGCATTCCGAAGACGGACATCTAAACTGCCTCTAATAGCAATGGGTAACAACTGTTGCATTAAGACGTGACAATCATGCGATTTCAAATTAATCAACTTACAATCCTTCAGATTTATACGACTTCTAATATTTGAGGAGTATCCTTCAGGCACTTTTAATTCATACAAAGATCTACAGAATCTTTTTCTCTTCTCTTTAGTGAGAGTGTAACAAGCATGTGGAAGAAATATTCTATTTTCTTGGACTTTAGGAGTAAGTTGTTGTCTAATCCTCATATCCATCATGTCTAATCGTGTATTGAGACCATCTTTACTTTTACCTGAAATATTCAACAAAGTTCCAATAATATTATCGCAAATATTTCTCTCTATATGCATAACATCTAAATTATGTCATATATATAAAGACTCCCAATACTCAAGTTCAAATAGTATAGATTTTCTTTTCCAACAGTTTGTTGCTGGCAGTCCATCAGCTATAGTATCCAGTAGTTGTACCAATTCTTGTCCACTAAGTGGACGTGGCGGCTTTTCAAACTCAACATAACCATTAAACACCTTTTTATTTTTCCGAAAAGGATGTTCCATAGGCAACCACTTTCTATGGCACATGTAGCATTTTTTTCTGCCATGTTTTAGATATTCTGCATTAGTTTTATCACCACAAATAACACATACATAATAACCTTTAACAGTACAACCTGCCAAATTACCATAAGCTGGATAATCATTCACAGTCCACATAAGTGCTGCTCTTAATATGAATGTCTCATGACGATAAGCATCATATGTTTCTACATCTTTCCATAATTTCTTTAAATTATCAATCAGAGGTGCAAGATAAATATCAATTTTACAACCAGGCTGCTTCGGTCCAGATATTAACGTAGTTAGCATAATGAATTTGCACTTCATACATAAATTGGGTGGCAAATTGTATATAATTAAAAGAACTGGCCAACAACTGTGTTGACAGCTCTGAACACTATGCGGATTAAATCCATCAGTACACAGCCCAAGTCTTAAGTTTCTAGGATCTTCGGCAAAATCTTCATACATAAAATCAAAAGATTTCCATTGCGCTGAGTCTGCCGGGTGCCACATCATCCGATCACATATGCGACCTTCACCATCAGTGTGCCATGTAAGATTCTTTGCATGTTCTTTATTATGAAATAATCATATAAAACGTGGTATAGATAATAAATACCACATAACCTTTGCTGGAACACCATGCTTTTCCTTAGTGCCATCTGCACATAACTTCCATCTTGATTTTCCATATTGTGGACACTGATTTAAATCAATATATTCATTTCTGTATAAAACACAATTGTTAGGGCATGCACTGATTTTTTCGTAGTTCATCCCTAATTTACAAATTATCTTCTTTGCCTCATATGTTGAAATCGGAAGTTGATTTGGTGCAGGTAATATTTCTTTCAATAACTGTAATAAATCAGAAAAACCCTTATTGCGCCATCCATTAGCTGCCTTCAAATTATACAATCGCATTAATGCTGAAAGTTTGGTGAAGTTATTGCAACCGGGAAAGAAAGGTGTTCTAGCATCTTCTAAAAATTCTTCAAATTGTTCAAGTTTACGAGTAAAATTATCTTCAACATTCTTAATTAAATCATCCAGTCTATCCTCTTCTATTGTGTCTTCAACATTCATATCAATATTTGGATTAACTGTTGAAGAACTTCTTGGCCTGTTAATATTTTCAATTCTTGGAGCTTCCCCATGCCAAATCCACTGTTCATAGGTCACGTCAATTCCGTGAAAGAAAAGGTGATCTTTCACTGTAGATGCACTGAAAAGTTTCATATTATCACATTTCAAACACGGACACCTCATATTTTTTTGAGAAGAAATTGAATTATTCAACGCAAACTCTATAAAATTTTTGACTCTATTGCTATATATTCAAATGATCGTCTATCCATTCTCATCCATGACCGATCCATTGGTTAATTTTCTGTAATAATTACACACATATACACATATATAATATAATCTAGATTATTACTAAAACATCTGTTAGCAGCAATTAAAAGGCTCACTGAACATAAATCAGACTATTCATTCACTAAGATCAAATGCATGATTCTATTGAAGTCTATGGGAGGGTTGAAAGGAAGTAAAAAGAAGTAGAACAATAATAAAATGAAGAAATAAACTCAAAAAATATCAATATGTTACATGAGGGAACAACACAGTGAGTTTCAAGATTTATCGAAGAAATGAAGTAACCGTCGACGGTGTGGAGTGGTTGGCAAGGAAGGATTAACAGCGAAGTAGAGTCCTCAGTAAGTAGGTACCTGCACTAGTGCAAAGATCAGAGAACACGAGGGAATGACAGTGAGTTAAAAGATTTACTGAAGAAATAAAGTGACTGTCGCGCGGTGGTGTGGAGTCGACAATGAGGTGGAGTCATCGGCGAGGAACGATGAACAGTGAAGTGGAGTCGTCGGCGAGGAACGATGAACAACGAAGTGGAGTCGTCGGCGAGGAATGATGAATAGCGAAGAGGAGGCCACTCGATCGTCGGCAAGCTATACACGCGCTAGTGCAAAGAATAGAGAGTGAGACGGACCCGATCGACAGGGCCAGATCTGTTTTTTAGGGCAGGTTTTTTACAGTGGTTGACTTGGTCAACCGCTGTAAAAGGTTTTTTACAGCGGTTGTTTTAGTCAACCGCTGTAAAAGATCTTTTACAGCAGTTGACCAAGTCAACCGCCGTAAAACATAACTATTTTACAGCGGTTGTTTCAGGCAACCGCTGTAAAATATCTCGCCATCCTTTTCTAAAGCGGTTGATTTGATCAACCGCTTTGTAATATTTGCTGTATAATGCATATTTTCTTCTAGTGTATCTTGAAATATCATGCATTAACCTTTGAAGTTATTTGGAGCCTCCCAAACCTCGTGAGTGAGGTTTGGAGCCTCCCAAATCTCGTGAGTGAGGTTTGGAGCATTCCAAACATCCTGCATGACCCTTGTTCAAACAGCTCTCCCAACCACATCGGGCATGATGCTTCTCAGCTATACCTGTTACAATCAGCTTGGCCCGACCGCATCATTCCCCGTACAAAGCCTTCTTTCCAAGACACGTAAATCAAGGGTCTGCATGCCCCAGCTGTCACACATCCCCAAAAGCAGTACCAATATTAAAAGTTAGCACCCTCCTTTTATGGCTTTTGGTCCCTCCGGCGGCCGACAAACAGCGCGAGCTCAGAGCTTGTTCACCTCCTTTCTCCCGAAAAATCAGGATAAAGCTATGCAATCCATCGCCTACAAATACCTTTGAACGGTTTTCAAGAGGGGGATCCGGCATCGAGCATCCAAAATCAACATGTTAGAAGAGGAGGACTCGCCCTAGGAAGAGTAAAATCCCTCCTCTACCACCTCTTGTAAAGCAGGAGCTTGAGAATAAGAAAAGCTCTCTCTTTCTCCTTCTTTCTCTCTCTCTCTCTCCCTCTTGTAAGTTCTTTGTATTAGCCTTCACGATTATCTTTTTTCATTAGTGAAATCTCTTCGCTGATCGCTCGGTGGACGTAGGGGATTCCCTCCCTGAACCACCTTAAATTATTGTGTGCTCTTCTGGATGCCCCGAACTCTCTTTCTCCTAAGCCCCAACCATTAGGCTTATTCCTTTGCGCGTCGCCGTCTCTCAAGACTCTCTCTCTTTTTTTGGTTTTTTTTTTGATCCCCCACATCCTACGTCAGCACATATATACGTACCTCTTAATTTATCTTTAATTATATATTAAATTTTTTATTTTTTAATTTTACAACTTAACTAGCTAAATCATCCAAAAATAATATATTTAAGCCTTTTCAATATTTTTAAAAGTTTTTTTGGCTGGTTATAATTATTTGGATGCTTATAATTAATAATATGTATGTACAAAATATTATAAATATATTTACAAATAAATATATGCCATTAATTTTTTATTTTTAGAGAATTTAAATGATTAAATTGCAAAATAAAAGAATAAGACTTTAAAAGTTAATAGAAAAAAATTTAAAAATATGTGTTTAAATCCCCCTAAACTTAAATGATAGTACAAAATGTATAGGAGCTAATTTTATTTTTGATATATTCTATTTAAAAATAAATTAAAAGTAATGATTTAAAAATTCGTATGGTTTGATGATTGATTGAAATTTTTAATCAGTTCCAATTTTTACAACATTATTACATGTGCACAGAAAACATCTAGCTATGAGACCTACATGAGATGCCTTTAGATTTCCAAGGACCTTCATGTAATATACAAAGTCAATTTATATATACATATATATAATATGTGGACTTAAACGAAATTCTTATTATTAAAGTCCTTGACTATATACAAAGTCAATTTTTATAATTTATCCTAATTTTGAATAATATGAAAAGGGTTAATGAAGCTAATTCAATCAGGGAACTCACATAAATGCCATTAAAATTTAATTATTTTACATATTTAACACCTAAATTTTTAATATTACATATTAATCATTAAAATCATATAAAAATTATAATTATTATTACATATATATCATAATTTTACTGTATGAGTTGTATATAAGATATAATTTTCATATAATTTTAATAACTAATATATAATATTAAATATTTAAGTATCAAATATATAAATTAATTAAATTTTAGTGTGATACATATAATTATCTTATAAAAAAAAAGCACATAAACATTGGAGTATGAAATCACGTTCTTTGAAGCTGTGGATTGCATAGCATAATATTGGAAAATAAAATTACTTATTTTGTCATCATTGTTCGACCAAAGACCTTTTATTGGTCGGTAAAAGGAGCATTGTCGTCCCCCGGTCCAAAGAAGGAGTCAGGCCCATGATGAGGGGCCTGAACGCCTGAAAAGAGGGGGTCTCTTTCGGCAAGGAAAGGAGGGAAGGCAGGTGGAAGGAAAGCAGGCTGTGGTAGCGGATATAGTGGAAGAGGATTCTGGTGAACCTCCTGAAGGCGAAAGGGGCGTCTGGGCGGTTGAGAAGAGTCAGACGTCTGAATAGAAGGCGCTGCGACTGGAAGCACAGTTACAGGGGCCGCCGCTACCAGCGAAAGAGGTTCTCGGGTCGCCGCGACTGGCGGAAGAGGTGCAGGAGCCGCTGCGACCGGCGGGAGAGGAGCAGGGGCCGCCGCGACCGGCGGCAGAGGAGCAAGGGCCGCCGTGACCTGTGGGAGAGGAAATACTGCGCATACTGGCTGAGTCTGTCTGAGAATCACGGCCTGTTGGGCTATGAGGCCAGTGACCAGGTCAGTGAGATTCACCAGTATCCCCTGAAGTTCTGAGACATGGGTTACCCTGGAGGAGGAAGTAGATTCGGTTCCTTGCCACCAGATATAAACATGCGACAAGCTCACCCTTCTGCTAGTCCCATCGACATTGTGTATTAGCTTGCTTCCTTTGAAAGTTTAACTAGCAATGGGCAAGTGTTATTGTTATCACATCTACGAGTTCATTTATAGCGCACTATAATTAGTCCACATTTTTGTAGTTCGTGTTTTCCTTGTTATAGGTTTTATTTGTCAATAATAAGCATGACAACTAGATCTCAATAACTCTAGACTTGTTATACTATATTTGGAGAGTTCAAAATGATAATATAACAAAAAAAAAAATTATGCGGCTGGTCTGTTTGGCGTGAAGACCAAAACCAGGACCAAAATGATACTAGTTTAAATAATAATAATAATAATAATAATTAAATTTTTCTAATCGTTCTACATAAATTCTAATATAAAAAATATTATTTTATTTCATATACTTAATAATTTTTTATAAAAAATATCAATATTATTTTACATCCTAGACCAAAATACTAGAATCTAATATTTTGATTTAGGATATGAAGTAAAGTTGATATTTTTATTGAAAATTATTGAGCATATGAAATAAAATAATATTTTTCTATATTAGAATTTGTGTAGAACGATTAGAAAAATTTATTTATTATTATTATTATTATTATTTTTTTAAACTATTATTATTTTAGTCTTAATTTTAGTTCTCGTACCAAACATGATAGAAGTACATAGGCCTTTTCATGATATTGAGGAGGCAACTAATTTCTATTTTAGTTACATTTTCTTTAAACTATGTAGAAATCATTTAAGTAAAACGCGACTTTAATCCAATCCATTGACAGCCACCTTTCCTTAGCCATCTCTTGGCTGTCGCCCGCTCTTATTAGTTAGGAGCTTCCTTTACTTTATAGCTCTTCAGTGCAAGGACCAAAATCAGAACTAAAATAGTACTAATTTTAAAATAATAATAATAATAATAAATACAATTTTATTATATTTTACATAAATTATAATATTAAAAAGTATTATTTTATTTCATATAATCAATTATTTTAAATAAATTTATTAATTTTATTTCACGTCTTAAACTAAAATATTTGAATCATGTATTTTGATCTACGATTTAAAATAAAATTGATAATTTTATTAAAAATAATTAAATATATGAAATAAAATAATTATTTTTTATATTAAAATTTATATAAAATATAATAAAAATTTATTTATTATTATTATTATTATTTTAAATTAGTATTAATTTAATCTTTGCATCAAAGAGGGTCTACATGTATCAAACTTAGAAAATAAATGTAATTTATTTTTAAATAAAATAGAGGGCATAAGTACGGTGGGACCCGCCATATGTTGGCCTAATTAGTGGCTGAGAACGAGCCACGCGTCATCGGGGGGAGGACCCCACAAGGTAGCTGCTTCAAACTTGATTTCCAATTCCATTCTTCAAAATTTAAACCTTAAAATTTAAAATATAAAAAAAATTAAAATCAGTGAATAAAAGATGTTATAGAAAACAATGAAACATCTGTGGAAAGATCGATTACAAATATAATATTATAAATTTTTTAAAAATAATATCTTACAAATATAAATTTTAATTTTAAAAATTAATTTTATTTCACATATATTTTAATAAATAAATTTTATTTTGTAATATTAAAATAAGTTTTCTAAATGATATCAATTATTGCAAAACAAACTATTCAAATATTAATGTTTATATAAAATAGAATAATATTTTTTATTAAAATATATGAAAAAGAAAGAAAATTTCATTTTTTATAAAAAGAAGCAAATTAAAATAAATTTGTATTTAAAATTAAAATAATTTAATTGGATTGATTTTGAACCATCATTCCAACTAGATGATGCTGTCACCTATAATTCTGAAATAAAAGTATATATATATGTATATATTTGAAAATAATCACAAAATACATTTGAATTTAAAATTTTTCATATTAGTACATCAAATATTAAATATCTAAAATGTAAATCTTGTTAAAAAAGAAGTACTTATAGTGAGGAGATAAAAATTGATGATTAAATTATCAGAAAGAGTGAGTAATTTAAATATCTTAAATCGATTATATAGAATAGTGGTAAAGTAAATAGTGCTGTTATTAGTAAGATCTATACAAGGTAGGTAAAGTAGAGAAATGCATCGAATAGTTGCAAGATCACTGTGTTATATATTGCTGAATGGTGGGTTATAAAATAAAAAAAATATAAATAAAATAAGTGTCATAAAAATGAGAATGTTAACGTGAACAAGCGAGCTTATATTAAAAAATAAGATAAGAAATGAGTATATTCGTAAGAAGGTTATAATGGCCTCAGTAATTGAAGATAAGCTGAGAGAGAGTCAGTTCAGATGATTTGGACATATAAGTCATATGCGGATAGACGCTCCAGTATGAAAAGTTGAATTATTAGATCTTGTTTATATAAAGAAAAGAAGAGGAAAGCAAAAAAAATATGACAATAAACTATAAAAAATAGTCTTACATATTTAAAGTTAGATAAAAATTTATTATTTAATAGCGTGTAATGAAAATAAAAGATTCATATAGCCAATTTTTTTTTGTAGAATAAAGATTTAGTTTGTTGTTATTTTCTTAATGCCGCAGATAATCACAAAATCTATTGGGTAGATCTTTTACTGGCAGGCTACGATTATTTGAGATAGAGAATGGGCCAGCCAACTAATTAGTGGGCCTTCATATCTTTCGGCCTTTTATAAAAAGGTCAATTGCATACAGGCCCTGAGGTGGGAGGATATTGCAAATTGATCCCAAATTTTAAAAATTCTCAATTTTGGCTAAGTTTGTAAAAGTATTATAATTTTAGCATTTCTTTTAGAATTTATCTTTTTCCCTGGACTTTCCTAATAAAAAAAAGGGATTTTTGCATACAGGACATAAAATTTATATGAAATTATGTATTTCACCATCAATTCATAAATATTACCACTATCAGGCCATATTCATTTAAATTTTATGCATTTCACATATTTCACATATTTCATATACTTTATAATATTATATGTAAAGTAAAATGCATAAATTCATTAATATTTAAATTCTAATATAAACACATTAATTTTCTTACTTCAATTAAAAATTATAGTCATGTGGATTTAAATTCGGCACCCTAATTAGAAATTTTAAATATGATAAATAAATTAAAATACATAAATTCATAAATATTTAAATTATTATTTATATAAATTAATTTATTTATATTATTTAATTAATATATTAATAATATAGTTAGGATCAAGGCCAATTTAGAAATGTGAAGTTCACCATAAAAAAATATAGTGTGAAATATGTGAAATGTGTAAAATTTAAATGAATATAGTGTGATAGTGGTAATATTTATGAATTGATGATGAAATACGTAATTTCATATAAATTTTATGTTCTGTATGTAAAAATTCCTAAAAAAAATATGAAATTTAAAATTTATCTCTTTACACTATTTTTTTTTTAAAAAAAATTAAAATTTAATTTCTAGCGTATCCTATTTTCTTTACTTTAACACTTTAAAATTAAAAAAATTAATATTAATATTTTAAAATTACATTCTTTAAAAAATTAACTATTCTTCGTTCTTAGATTGAACATAAAATAATAAATTCATAATTAAAATGATCAAAGAAGCTTCAATAGTGATTTACCCTTCTCCTAAATTTCCATAGTCCCTTCAATATTGAGACCTCCTGACATGACTCTAATAATTATTTGATAAATTGATGAATTATAATTAAAATTTTAATATAGCAAATTATTCTATAAATTAAATTTAATCCATAAAATAATATAATATAATTCTAATTTATAATTGATTAATTTATTAATTAAATCTTGCTATAAAGGTCATTATATATGCATGGTATTCTTTTAATAAGTGGCAATTAGACTTACGAGCGAAATAGTTAATCCGAATTCTTGCTCGAATCGATTAGATAGCTAAGTTGCTAACGGTGCTAAAAAGTAGATCCACCGTTTTAATTAGGTGCCGGGTTGACTCTTCCACTCTTCCCCAATTCGATTAAGATCCGAAGTATAAAATTATTTTATTACATATATATTGAGATTTTAAGTAATTATTTAACTAAGGCCTCGTTTGATTCGAATTTTTTTTAGACAAGATTTTTTTTTTTAAGTTTAATGAGAGAGAAATTTTTTTAATACTAGAAAGTGTGTAAAATGTAAAATATTTTAACTTCTAATATTTATATTTGTATTAGATGTGAAATAAAGTTAATTTTTACAGTTGAAATTTGTGTTTGGTAAAAATATTAATACTAACTTTTAGTGTTTATGTTTTTGGGAAGAGCAATGAATTGATTAAAGATATGAATTTTTTATGATTTTAAGTTATGTTTTAAAAATATGTAAATATACTAAATTACTTTATAATATCCATAAAATAAGATTATTTTGTAAAATATTGTTATGTATTTCTATAATTAGAAATATATAATGAGTTTATGCATAAAAATATTTAATTAATTGACTTTAGACTTGATCCAACTCGAATCAAGTATATTCTGAACCTGAGTTAATTTTAAAGCAAACTTGAATCAAAATCCGATTTGATTATTTATGATCTAAGTGGTTCTTGATCTAACCTAACCCATTTGCAACAATGCTATTTATGAAGCTTTGAGCTAAAACAAAAAACTAATAGGGATTTTTACATACAGGATATGAAATTTATACGAAATTACGCATTTCACCATTAATTCATAAATATTATCATTATCACACCATATTCATTTAAATTTTACTCATTTCACATATTTCACACTATATTCTTTGATGGTGAACTTCACATTTCTAAATTAGCCTTGATCTTAACTATATTTTTAATATATTAATTAAATACTATAAATAAATTAATTTATATAAATAATAATTTAAATATTTATGAATTTATGTATTTTAATTTACATATAATATTATAAAGTATATGAAATATGTGAAATATGTAAAATGCGTAAAATTTAAATGAATAAAGTGTGATAGTGGTAATATTTACGAATTGATGGGGAAATGCGTAATTTCATATAAATTTATGTATTTTAATTTACATATAATATTATAAAGTATATGAAATATGTGAAATATGTAAAATGCGTAAAATTTAAATGAATAAAGTGTGATAGTGGTAATATTTATGAATTGATGGTAAAATGCGTAATTTCGTGTAAATTTCATGTCCTGTATGTAAAAACCCCAAACTAATAATGAAAATTTGAGAAATAGATGTGGTTATAGATTATGATTTCAAATTATATTTCACAAAATTAACCTCCTATATCACCAATGTGCTGTGATACAATTTTTCTTTAGTATTTAAGGTGATTATATTATTATTATTTTTTTATTTTACTCGTTGACACTATAAATTTTTCTATTTCATTTGAAAATTATAATAATAGTGTCGTTCAAACGTAAGACTCATTGGTACTGCTAGGAGAGCACCACTTAAGTCTAATGTAGGTTTGACTATATTATTTTTTACTATTTGATTTACATATTATACACATTATTGAATAACGTGACTAAAATTTTAAGAAACGAGTGACAACTAAGTTGTGCTCCAAGAGCTCATAACTTGGAGGTCCTAGAATCGAAACCTTTTATATCAAATCTGATATAGATACAGATAAAGAGTGACTCTGCTTATACTAATAGACGATAAAACATAAATACCAAATGATAAAATGATCAAAAATCTTTATAATATCACAGTTTACTAATTACTGTTAACAATAATAATAATAACCAAGGCTTTATCCTGCTAAGTGTAGTTGATTACATGAATCTATTATATTTATTATACTCGATCCATCAAATAATAAATACTTATTTAACTTTAAGCATGTAATTAATATTATTTCTTATAATTTTTTGTTATATTTTTTTAATTTTCATCTTCCCCTTTTATTGAGCTGATCTTTGATTAAGATTATTCTAATCTTTTTGTAAATATACTTATTTTTTATATTATTTTTCTGTATATGCTTATTTATTCACGCTAGCATCTTTATTTCTATGATAGTTAAGTAAATCATTAAAAAAAAACTTTTAGAATCCTCTTATGTACATATCTTTCTCTCTAAATTCTAACCCCACTTGCCAACTTATCCCACCCACACGATGTAGTCATATAATACAACAGGTAATTGGATACTCGGTAAACCTATATTTAATGATCAATTTCCAAAACCACGACGTAAAGCTCAAACCAAGCAACCCAATATCAATCCAATCGAACTATTGGATTTTAAATCAAACTAAATGGCATCAAATTTAAGTGGTACGATTTAGTTCAACTTTTTTAGTTTGATCCATTTAAGAAACAACTCTACTGATGATATCATTCTAGATATATGAAGTGTACATAATAAAAGGAAATAAATATTATCATCAAATATAACATCATATATCAACTAGAAAGGTGCTAAATTTATGTTCGTTTGAGGATAATCTGAGCTGAGTCTTACTGATTTTTTCGTCGATCATTTGTTCCTCATCGATAATCATCTTAAATCTTTTCACGATTTTTTTTTTTAATTATATGAGTATTATACAAGCATAGAACAGGGAGAGCATAACAAGAAATGAAACAAAGGGAAATCCCTTCCCAATCTGTTAGCTTTGCTGTTAACAAGCTATTCAAGAAGTATACACAACAATCTATATATGCTTCAATTCACATGTAGAATGAGTCTCCATGCTAACAGCAATGCTAACAGACGAAGGTAATTACTATGAATATCTGAGGAGTAATTCAAGTGTAACATTTGTTGGTGGAGTAGCAGGTTGAAATCTCACTGGGGCAAAGCGAAGAATCCCATGGCAGGGTCGGCTTCCACTCATCTGAAGGATTTGGGGTCAGGTTGAAGGGGAAGTTCATAGCCCTCAAGCTTCCCCACTGGGAACTACCAACAATAACAGTACTATTCACATTCTTCTTACCTATTACATCTTCTTCCTCTTCAGTGGATCCCAAGCTCCCATTTGTCTCTATCGGGAAGGTGACGGTGAACCCATTAGATTGATGAGGTTGACCGAAATCTATGTTCGGAGAAGGCTTCTCCACATCTTGAAGCAGTGCAGGGGACAAGTTTAGAAGCATCGAAGCTTCGGTTGGGGAGAACATGAAACTTGCTGCCATTTCGGATGATTTGCAGTTGATCAAAGAAGGATGCTGTTCAATTCCACTGCTGCAGCCAAACTGTGCTGCAGAGCCAATCTCTGTGGTGCATGAAATGCTCTCTGACCCAAACTGGGTTCCGTTCATTGCTCGAGGAAGAGAGAACTTATCGAATTCTAGAGCTTCTGGCAAGGAAGAGATCCAGGAATGGGAGAGTGCTCTTTGCGCAGAGGTGTTTGTTTTCTTGAAGATTCTGCAGATCGCCCATGCCTCCTGTAATGTAAAGTTGATTAATTTAATTCCATCCCAAATGTTTTTTTTTTTTTTTTTCCCATTCAGGGGAGTTGAGATCTTACGTTTGCTGGAATGCTGTTCTTATCCAGAGTTCTTTGCTTTGAGATCGAGGGATCGTTGAAGGTAGGGAGCCTGAACTCGTGCATCATCCAATCAGTTTTGATCCCCTTGGCTGCTCTTCCCCTGTAGAACACGAGGGATTTCTTCAGGCCTATGCACTTGGTTCCCTCGGAGGAGTAGATGGGTCTATCAGTTCCAGTGGCCTTCCAGAATCCTGCTCCGGTGACCCTGTTGGGCCTCGCGCTGTTGCGGTACTTCCTATCCCTCGGGCAGTAGAAGTACCATTCCTTCTCTCCGCTAGCTGCCAGCTCTATTCATAAGGCAAGCCACGAAAAAAGAACAAAAATCTCAGACTCTCTATGTACGCTTTCAAATCACATGAAAGAAGAGAACAATAACACAATTTAAGAGGAGATTTTGTTCATGGTTTTTGGCTTACTTGGGAGGTCCCAGGGGTCGTATTTGTAGATATCGAGCTGCCTGATGAGCTCAATGGAGAGCGGCTTTTGCTGTATCTTCCTCCTCAGATAAAACCCTACCAGCTCTTCATCTGTGGGATGAAAGCGGAAGCCAGGCAGCATGACCTCATCCACCTTATCCATCTCATTCTTCTCATCCATGGATTGATATATATATAGAGAGTGAAACCCAAAACTCAAGGAGAGAGAGAGAGAGAGAGAGAGAGAGTGCAAGAGTCCTACAGCCTCTCTTCAAACAGAAGACTGAAATATGAGCAAGAAGATCTAAAATTGAAATTTTACAGCAAAAAAGATGACTGCATGCTCTCAAGTTACAAAGAGAGAATCTTCTGTAGAGGCCCTCCTAGCTACAAGGGCACATGCTGCAAGCTCTTAAAAGTTAAATGGCTTCATGTGCTCCAGCATTAGGGGTTTTGTACTTTGCATGAGCGCTGCTCCTTATAAGCATGATCTAGCTTAAGTTACAGGTTATAATTTAATTAATTAATTAATTAATTTTGTATGACGAGTGAAATTACTCTTTTAACCATTGTCATGAAAACCATGTGAACGATGATGAATAGGATGATCTCCAAAAGGCCAGAATTTTTAGCTTCCTATTGGGATCAGCACAACATTTTCTTATTTTCACACTTTTTATAATGTTCAGCCTAAGGAATATTTACTTCAAAAAAATCATATAACAGTGTGCATGAATTTTCAACTTCAATAATTAAGAAAAGTTTGGCCTTGGGTAAATTACATTCGGGTCATGCATGTTCAGCTTCTGCTTCACATAAGACGCGCGTTTTCAAATTTTTTTCACCGATCCTCTTCCTATCTCTTCATAAGACGCGTGTCTTCAAATTTGTACTGCTAACGTAGATCGAGGAGAGGAAATGAGGAAGCAGTGGAGCATGAGGTTGACGAGAGAGAGAGAGAGAAATTATTTAAATTAAACTTTGAACGAACAACATTAAAGATGAAGGTTGTAAGATTATTTTGATTTTAATTTTTAATTGATACAAAAAAAAATTAATGAATGAATTTTTATTTTTTGTGAAATAATCGAACAAACTTTGTTGTATTACGCTGTAAATTTCTTTTACTTTTTATTTTTCATTCATGCTCCTCTTCTTGTTAGTGACTATTTTTGGACATACCTACATTCTTGATATATATCATATAAAGGAATATGTTATTATATTTATTTATTTATATTCAGTGAACACCTCTTTCACACTTATAATCCAAGGTAATATTATGTGGTGGGATTTTTTTATTTTTTATTTGATAAAATTTTGTGATGAGTTTGGTTGTTGAAGGTTCTAATTAATTTCCAAATAATAATTTTGCAAGTTCATTAATGGTTAATTAGATTGATATTTTTGTAGTATGAAACTTCTTAATTAAATAGATTTGAAATTAGTAAATCTTGAGTAAATATGGAGAATAAGAAAAATTACTTTAGCTCCTAAGATAGATTTTTGATTTCAAAATATCTCTAGAATTTTTTTTCATGCGAGTTATTTTTGATAAATTTTGTTAAGTATGTACAACAATCTTTACAATCCAAGCGATCTCGTTTTCTTATAAAAAAATAATTAATTTGAGTTCTTGAAGTTCCATTCTTGTATGTGATTACATGCTCCTTTCTCTTCTTAAATAAAATGTTAGCAATTATAAGATCATACGCTGAAGAAAACTCTAAAATAGTTTTACCTTCTTTATTTATCTCTCTAAAATTATATCGACTATAAATGCTATTAAATTCCTCTACAATACTTCCAACATGTTCATTTAAATCTCCTCTAATAAATAACTTTTTCTCCTGAGATATCTCTTATATTGACTCTTTCAAATCATTCCAAAATTCTTTTCTTTATGCTCGCATTCAAACTTATTTGGGGAAGCATGCACACTTATAATATTAATAATCGTTCCATTGATTATAATTTATCTTAATTTCACCACGTGATTCTTTAAGCTCTTATCCAGAATTATACTCACTTCATTCTTATTTTTATACTTAACGGAGGGTTATTTTAGGCAGTCGACAGCCAGCGTAAAACCTGTTGAACTAATCATGATATGAATCCTTTAGAAAATTTCATTAAGTGTGTATTTTAAATTTCTTTAAACTGAGAACTTAACAGTCAAATTTACTCAAATTTGTAAAAAAATGACTCATAAAAAAAATTAAAATTTTTTTGGACCTAAATGAAATCAAATATCTATGTCAGGGATCCGAGAATCAACGGTTCTATTTAATTATAGTATATTCTATTGCCGTGAGCAAAGTGCTAGGTGTAAATTTCTTGAGAAAGTTCTGAAACTAATTCAGCTGGTCCATGTTGACTGCTCTTGGACTCATTCTGTGATCATGTTTTAGGGGTTTGGGTTGTGGTTTCTGTCCTCTAGGTGTGGCCGTGTGGGGGAATATAATAAATAAATAAATATATATATATAATTAATTTTAAATTAATATTTGAGTAAATTACACTCAAATCTCTAAATTTAACGCTTAATAACACACAGATACACGTTTTTAAAATTATAACATCGGTTCCTGAGTTTTAATAAATTATCAAATAGGTCTTTTTTTATTTTTTTTATTATTAAAATTTTATAAAATTACTATTTTATCTTTGCAGCCTTGCCGTGCACGGGATCGGGAAGAGAGAGAGGGGGTAAGTGTAATTTATTAAAACTCAGGGATCCCAATATTATAATTTTAAAAATGTAGACCTGTGTGTTATTAAGTATTAAATTTAAGAACCTAGATGTAATTTATCCTTAATATTTTAATACTTTATTGACTTGTAATGTTACTAAAATATGTAAATAGATAGAGAAGCACATTCATATTTATGAAGATTTGGTTAATTATGAGTAGAATGGGTTGAGGTTGGGAAATTTGCATTCATGTTTTATGATAAGGTGTGGGTTTAGGGTTATTTTGATCGTACCTCGAAATTTTTAAATTTATTTTATGATGTATTTACGATAAAAAATAAAGTTAAATTAGTTATATTAAAGTTGATGATTATATTAAAAATTATAAAAAGTGTGCAATAAAATAGATTTTTTATATTAAAATTTGTTTAAAAAGTGATAAAAAAATAAAATTATTATTATTACTATTATTTAAGTCGAGCAATAATTTTGAAATTAAGTTCGAGAAATTAATATAATTAGGATCAGACAGGCTTTAAGTCTCTTGGCACATTTACTTTATGAAATGGAATAATACTGAAATAGAATTATCATTTTAATAAAAAATAAATTGATAATTTTTTTATTAATTTGAATGAAATAGAATGTAAAATAAGAAGTGAATAAAAAAAAGTACTAAAATACTTATGAATATAATTTAATTAAAATTTATATTATTTATTATTATTAAATTTAATTTTAAACAAATTATTAGATAAATATAACGTATAATATATATATATATACACATATAGTATGTATATATATAAGGATCCATACAAAAATGATAATTTTTAAATAATATTTTTAGGTCACAAAAAATAACTATTTCTTAACTATGAAGTTTTGATAATAATAAAGTTTTTCATCATTATCTTCGTGATTTTGCCCCAAAAGACGTCTCTATGTTTGTGATCATGTAATTATCTACTTATACATCTCAGAATCTCCTTTCTTTTTTGATATACGACGGTTTATTTTGGTGTCCCTCTTACCATGTTTTATCAGCCTAGAAGCCTGTCAGGAGTCGCAGTTTATTTCAGTGATTGTTTTCTTTTAACACATTACTCGACGATCACTCTCCGCCCTTTTCAGTCACGGGCATCGTAGATTGACTGAATGATCTTAAATGCATATACTACATATATTTTAAAAAAATGATCTGATTAAAATAAATAAATAAATAAAAAAACCCAAGAGCCTAATTAACCAAATTCCCAAGGCCATGATTTCCTCATCATGCCGGCCAAAATCAGAACAACAACAGAAGCTTCTAAATGAATGGTTTAATCCTGGTCAAAATCACGACCCGAACCCCAACCCGAACCTCGTTGGTTTCAAGCCATTCATTCCTTGTCCCCTGCTCGGCTTCACCTTGGGCTCGCACCCACGCGTGCCCCACAAGTTAAATATTGAGTCAAACCCTTCTAACTCAAGCCATTGAACCATCTCTCTCTCTCTCTCTCTCTCTCTCTCTCTCTCTCTATCTCTCTCTCTCTCTCTCCCTTCTGAGTTTGAGATTAGCGAGTTGATAGAAATCATTGAAATTCACTCGAAAAATACGCCATGGGGTCACAAACGGATCTTAGTTAGTGTTCGAGTTAATACGAGAGAGGTAAGATATATTAGAGTAAATTGCATCTGAAAATTAAGAAGTAAAACTGATATTACAAAAATATTGATTTTAGTCGTTAATTGTCGTGGGGTCACAAATGGATCGTAGTTAGTATTCGAGTTAATACGAGAGAGGTAAAATATATTAGAGTAAATTGCATCTGAAAAAAAGTAAAATTGATATTACAAAAATATCGATTTTGGTCTTTAATGTTGGTCGGTCTGTGAGGATTTCACTTTTTTAGATGATTTTTTTTTATAGAAAATATAAATTTGATTATTTTTTAGAGTTTAAATTATTTATATATTTTAAATAAATATTATAATTCACAGCTCTAAATTAGTTGAGACAAAATGGTACTATTTTTATAACCTCAAATTCAAAATTAAAATTTTTAAGAACTTGAAATTAATTAATAATTTTTTTTGATCTCAGGGACCCAGATGCAGTTTACCCTAAAAACAATTTTTTTATCATGGCAAGTCATATTCAAATACACTACCAAGATTATTTTTGGGTAAATTACACCAAAGTCTCTGACTTAATAATGCATAGATTTATGAATTTAAAATTTAACATCAAGGTCCTTAAATTTTTAATAAATATCAAATAGATTCTTTTTATTTTTTTAGTATTACAATTTTTTAAAATTACTATTATACTCTCTCTCTTGCTGATCCTTACGCACGCAAGGGGTGCGACAGATCGCACGGCTCGACTCAGTGCGCACGAGGGCTGTCAGCTGCGGCTGTCGGAACGGCCTCGCGCGTGTGACCCGCCGACGGCCATGGATGTCCCTCGCAAGTGCGAGGGCTGCTGGCCGCGGCCGTCGCTGGGCCCTCGCTCGTGCGACTCGCCAATGGCCGCGGCCATCCTTCGCGCTCACAGGGATTGGCAAGAAAGAGAGAAAGGGGGAAGACAGTAATTTTAAAAATTTTTTATTAATAAAAAAATAAAAAGGATCCATTTGATAATTTATTAAAAACTCATGGACCTGGTGTTATAATTTTAAAAATATAGACTTGTGTATTATTAAGTCTTAAATTCAAAGACTTGAGTGTAATTTATTCTTATTTTTATGATTTTTATTTTATTTTTATGATTTAATATGGTATCAGACTTTTAAACTTTATTATAAGGAGCGATATTTGTCATTTAAAGTTAACCCTTTTTTTTATGATTGAACTCATTTAAAGGCACTATTTACATTTCATTCCTTTTGCCTGGTTTTCAATACTAATTGCAAATATAAACTTGCGAGTAATTGATAACGTCTAGGTTTAACTTTGTCGGTCACGACTTTTCGCTGTTAATCTAGATCGTGCATGTGTCTTTCAACATTCTTTTCCGGCTTAGCGAACGCAGCCACGCGAATAAACTTGCAGGAGTACCGCCGAGCAAAACAAGATGTCAGGGAACAAATTGTGGATCCCACTTGCAAATACACGTTTTATCTCTTCAGATAACTAGATAAATTACAGTTGTAAACTAACTACCAACCACTCTTTTCAATTACCGCATCAAGTGGAGTGAAGCTTCCAATATTTTAGGAGCGTTGTTACCATTCTACCTCTTTAAATCAGTCTATAAATAGCCGCGGGTTATATGGATCAAGCGACTTCTCTTTCCTTTCTCACCACATCTTTCAGTAAGCTCTCTCCCTCTCCGTCGGATCAACTTTCTCGAACTAATAGCTTGCTAACCTCACCGAAAACAACAACAAATATTTTTTTTTTTTTACTATTATACTTTTAATTACATCTATCATAGCAAAACATCTTGAGTTTTCCTTTTTTATAGGTTTTTCATATAAAAATTTATTGTCTACCATTTTACCACTATTTTTTATACTTTTTTTAATTCGTTTAATCTATTGTTGTTTATTTTTCAACAATAAATTTTATGAAATTTTTTTCTCTAATTATTTTTGAATCATATCAAACATATCTTACAGTTTTAACCTATTTTATTATAAGTACAACAAGATAATAATTAAAAATAATAATACACGCATGCTTGTAATTATTTATCATCCATTTTGCTTAATTTGGAGGTGTGATGTTGAAGTATTCTCTTTTTTTTTTTTAAAAAAAATTTTAACAGCCTTGGAAGTGAGTGTTTACACCTAGAACAAGGCAGCCTCTTAGCTAATCAACCAATAATCACTCTCAAATGAAGGGTCAATTACATTGATAGGCTTATTTTTATTAAATTTTCATTCCAAGCTCCTTGTTCTCACTAATCTCCATTAATTAAGAATGCTTTCGATTCACTCTAACTAATCTTGGGGTTCTTTCCTCCATTGAAAACTACACCCCATTGACAACAACATCATCGATAATCTCAATTTATTATCTATCAGTCGACTACAACATATTATACGTTAGATAAACTCAAAAGTCATCTAGAACCATTACTTCATATTTCAGAGAATTCAACGTAGTTTCAAATTCAAATAATTTTACAGCAATTAGATCGCTCGATGGTAAAAAAAATTAATCGGAGAATGAGATGATCAAGAGTATATAATGTCTAATGGTAAGAAATATGAAAGTATTTATATCACCTAATAAATTAGTTATAATAATCATAAAGTTGATTCTAAGAAGAAGCAATAGGGAGATCATATATTTTGAGGGTAAATTACTTTTAAGTCTTTAAAATTTGATAATTATGATACTTTGATCTATATTTGATTTATATATATATATAATAATTGGTAGATTGCACTAAATAACCCTAATATTTAAAAGGGGTTTTTACATACAGGACATGAAATTTACACGAAATTACGCATTTCACCATTAATTCATAAATATTACCACTATCACACCATATTCATTTAAATTTTACGCATTTCACATATTTCACATCATATTCTTTGATGATGAACTTCACATTTCTAAATTGGCCTTGATCTTAACTAAATTATTAATATATTAATTAAATACTATAAATAAATTAATTTATATAAATAACAATTTAAATATTTATGAATTTATGTATTTTAATTTATTTATCCTATTTAAATTTTCTAATTAGGGTGTCGAATTTAAATCCACGTGATTATAATTTTTAATTGAAGTAAGAAAATTGATGTGTTTACAGTAAAAAACTAAAAATATATATTAGAATTTAAATATTAATGAATTTATACATTTTAATTTATATATAATATTATAAAATATATGAAATATGTGAAATATGTGAAATGCGTTAAATTTAAATGAATTTGGTGTGATAGTAGTGATATTTATGAATTGATGGTGAAATACGTAATTTTATGTAAATTTTATGTCAAAAACTCCTATTTAAAATTAACTTGAATAAAAAATCCTCTTTAATTAATAGTCATTAATATCCTCCAGCAAGAATATATTCTCTTTTATTACATGAATGCTGATTAACGCCATTAATAATTTCTAATATTTATCCCAATTAATTAATACAATTAAGATAATCTCGCCATAAATTACCAGATGAAATTGTTTTCTTGTGAAAGAGATGTGGAAGAGCTCAATTATTGTATTGTGAGGAATAACATCAATGATTGAGGAAACCAACAAAATTTTTAAGGTAAATTACAAATAGGACTCTCTATTTATGTATATATATAAAGTCGGGTTCTTCAAAGTTCAAAATAATGCAAATATATTCTTCTACTATATATATATATATATATATCTTGATGTAAAATAATTTTCTTAATTTTGATGGGAAATTAATAAGAGAGGAAGAGTAGATTAGAATTATGCACAAAAGAAAAAAAAAAATATTTTTTTAATGTAAAAAAAAATCTTTTTCCATTGGGATTAACAGAAATTACAAGAAAATTTTAAATAGAATTTTTTTTATTAATTTGAAAGTATGAGGGACCCAATTGCATATGTACTGAAATTAGAAGGGCATATTTATAATTTACCTTATTTTTTTTAATGTGAAAAAATCTTTCTCCATTGTGATTTAACAAAAATTACAAGGGAATTTTAAATAGAATTTGTTTTATTAATTTGAAAGTATGAGGGACCCAATTGTATATATACTGAAATTAGAAGGGCTTATTTATAATTTACCTTTATGGAATTTAAATTAACTCATATTACTCTCAGTTGTACTATTGATAATGAAATAACTCAACGCCAATTACGATAAACTTCATCTTTTTTATTTAATTAAATTAATATTGAGATAATTACGTACATATCACACAATTTAATTTTATTTATGTCTTACCCGTCCATTCTTAATTAATTATATTATGTACACTCAAAACATTACAAAATCTTACATACACACATTTGAATTAAAATTTATTTGAAAAAAAAAATATTTTATTAGTAAATCATTAAAATTATATTTTTACTCTTATTAATGGTATATATTTTTCTCTTCTTCAATACCATACTAAAGCACTGATTTGTCCTAAAATCAATTCACATCGCGGATATCTTCTTCCTTTGCCGCCACCTAAATATTAAGGTTTTAGGATTTTCACTCAAAATATATTTAAATATCCTTAAAGTAATATGATGAACGGCTCAAATTTTTTGTAATCTAACTATAGTTAGGTTATTAAAAAATTATGATTACTCATTATAATAGAAATAAGTTAAAATGTGTGTATATAAGATTTTATAATATTTTGAGTTTGCATAACATAATTAACTAAGGATGGATGGGTTAGGCATAAATAAAACTAAATTGTGTGGTATATAGTTAATTATCCCATTAATATTTTTACAAATTAGCGTTGTATTTTTGGAATTGCTGAATTATATATGGCTGTGAATTTAATTTCTCCAATTCTAATATTTTTTAAGGTCTAAATCATATTAAATATTTTGCGATGTGAATATGTTTTATTTTTCTGCCTGATACTTCCAACGGAAGAATTGACGGAGGTAGGAGAGAGAAGCTTCATATAATAATTTTTATTATTTATTTTAAAATTTAAATAATTTTTTTGTACCTTTCGATAGTAATAGAAAAAAATACAAACTCCCCTCCCTCCAAGATCTACTGCTGCCTCTAATAATTTTTATGGGTAAATTACATCTAGAACCCTAAGGTTGGAAGAGCATTGCAAGCAAATTCTAATTTTTTAAAAATTTAAATTTAGGTCCTTGAAGTTGTTAAATCACTACAGTTTTGATCTCGATTAAGATATAATTATTAATTTTTTATTAATACGCTCCAATATTATTTTTGTTTGTTAATTTTTTAGTTTTTTAGAATATAATTTTGAAATATTAATACTAGTATTTTTATTTTAAATTTTTTAGTGTAGAGTAAATAAAAAATGAGAGAAATTAAATTTTTAAAGAGAGTGGAGATGGAGAGACATAATAGTTCTTTAAAATATATAAATAATTTAAATTTATCAAAAATAATCAAATTTTATATTTTTTATCTTGAAATGAATAGCGAGATTCTAAAAACAATATCAAAGCTGCAGTGCTTTTACGATCTTAGGGACCCAAATAGAAATTTTTTAAAAGTTGAAATCAATTTTTAATACTATTTCAATCTCAAAAACTCAAATGCAATTTACCCTTTTTTTGTTAATAAATAAAGAAATTTAGAGAGGGGGAAGATGGAGTATAAGATGCTACATTCTTGCATGTCAACTTCTGAAAATGACTTAATACTACTGTTTTGAACCTTTAACTTCATTTAATTCAATCCTCAAACACGAATTTAATTCAAGTCGATTAAAATTTTATCTTATAGAACATCAAGATATAAATGCATCAATCTTGAGAACTCTAATATAATTATTTATTCATAATAAACTAAATAAACGGCATGTATGCCAGTGTTGGTTAATATATCTGGGACCAGTCGACTATGGTGCCGCTACTAAACCCTTAGGGGCCGATTCTCTCCTTTGCTACTCAAAGTAGCAAATTATTGAAACATATAAGTGGTTCATATGAATAAGTACTTCGTACGCATTATATGTGACATTCGGGACCAACGAGAACAGGAAATGAGCACCGAGATAATATTCATATGAGTGAATCAAAATTATCTTGACATTGAGTAGCTCCAGACAAGGTTTATAGGTGCAGAGCACAGAAATGAAATGTTTCACATCGAAAAAAAGAGAAATTCTGAGCCGTATAGGCAAATAACATGATTTCAAATAGTAGAGTTATTTTTTAGGATAAAACGTGAGGCTAATAATGAAAAACTTCATAGTTAAGCATGCTTAGACAGAAATAGTGTTGAGATGGATAATCTTCTAAGTATTCAAGTTATGTAGTTTCTTAAAATTAATATAAATAATATTTTTATATTTGAACTACAGAATGTTATATTATAAAACTCTTGTAAGAGCTAGGAGCAATGCTTGGTATAAGTGAAATTGTACTTAAGTGCTTTGGTTAATCAATTCAATTTGGTTCAGTTTTGGTTTCAAATTTACTAGAACTGGTTTGTTTGCATCGATTCTCGGTTCTATTATTCAGGTAAACCAAAACTGACCTGAATCGAATTAATTGTTGATTATTAATATTATATGGTTAATTAATTTTAATTTTTTAATGTAAATATTAATATTTATTCTTTTTGGTACAAGCCGTGATAGATTTAAAATTAAAATTTATATTTTTAACTATTCACAAAAAATATTTAAATTTGAATTATTTGTCATTATATTTTTTATATTGGTACGAAAAAAAAATTATGTTTTAAACTTGGAGCCAGAACCAAATAGAAAAATTTGGCTCGAGTCTAGTGAATTCGGTTCCTAAAACCATAAAGCCGAGCGTAGTCAGTTCGGTTCTGGTTCCTCATGGAATCAAACCAAGGCTATCCGAGTTGCACCCCTACTTGTCGGTAGCCTCCCTAATTTTCATGATTATTTTGTTTTCTTTTATTTTTTTATATTTAAAGCTTATCTTAAATGTATAATATATTAATTCAAATCAACACAATAACTGAATATTTAATTTTAAAACTAGCTAGCATATATGCATTTTAGCCTCTATCAGAGTGATTAAAAAATGTTTCATATGTCCAATGGTTTTTAAAAGAGAAGTTAACTACAAGACTAGTTTTTCTATCTAAAATAAAAAATAAAAAAATAAACAAATAAATTATGCCACTCCAATTTTAGATCACACACATATATATATAAAATGATTATTGTTGAAAAATAATGGATGATTAAAGCCCACAGTTAAGGAGATGTAGGTCCAATGGCAAAGCCAAGATCTCAAAATAAAGGAGTTAACTGAGGCTGACAGTGTAAAGCAGAAGGCCGAACAAAGATCGCTAGCGGGGATGAGAATCTTCTTGTAGGCAGAATTGTAGCAGAGCAGCTCCGATAGTATCAACTTGCTGAAGAAGATGTCTAGATCGATCGAACCTAATAAAATTTGCTCCAAAAGACGTCTAAGGACTATGGACCAATGCTGATGAAATGACAATTTGATTATCTTGTTGCTGCTTAATTTGTTGTGTATGCATCTTAGTATGACTATATATAATGCATATTTGTAACATTTTAGCCTTTTTATTTATTTGACAGTTTAAAATTAAACTGATTTAATTTTAAATAAGTATATCACATCACACAAAAAATTTAATATTAAAATTAATTTTATTTCATATTCTATACACGATATTAAAATAATTAATAACTAATTTATATCACATTCCTTATATATTTTAACATAATAATTAACTTTATTTCACATCATTTATAATTTTTAATAAAAAATATTTCTATTTATAATTTTATTAAATTTAAATTTTACAAACAGATAGGCCCTTAAAGAATTTAATAATAGGATTTTAATTTTAAAGGTGGCAAAATTTAATAATAAGTTAATTGAGAAAAAAACTATCAAAATAGAATTACGCTCAAAGAGCATTTAGGCCCTGTTTGATATGAGGACTAAAATCAGGACTAAAATAGTACTAGTTTAAATAATAACAATAATAATAATAAATAGAATTTTTTAAATATTTTACACAAATTTTAATATATAAAAATATTATTTTATTTTATATTACTCAATAATTTTTAATAAAAATATCTTTATTTTACATCCTAAACTAAAATACTGGAATTGAATATTTTGATTTAGGATGTGAAATAAAGTTGATATTTAAATAAAAATTATTGAATATGTGAATAAAATAATATTTTTTATATTAAAATTTGTGTAGACTAATTAAAAAATAATAATTTATTATTATTATTAATATTTTTTAAACTAGTACTATTTTGGTTCTCCCGTGAAATAGAGCCTTAGTTCATTGCTATCTTGGTATTATATCATATAAACTAAATGTCATGATATTTAGATGTTATCTTTTAAATAATAATTCTATAATTTTATAAAAAATTATTTATAAATAATATTAAACTAATATTTATTCTGTCTAAATAATATGACAGAATACTAAGATAATGTTAAATTAAATACCCCTTAATCTCATCTAAAAAACTGATTCCAGTATTCTAAGTTAGTTGTGAAGCACCTTTTCAACTTATTTCAATTATTACCTGAATTGTATTTTATTCAATATTATCTCGATTTTATATTACACTATATTTAGGTATTCTTAGTATATTTAGGTATATTTTTTCATAATAATTTCATATATATTTATTATTATTTTAGAAATATTATTAAATTAAATAATTATTTTTTAAGGTAACATTTAACAAAATACTCATAATTAAAAAAAAAAAATGCTTACACATAGGATTGGGGAGCAAAACTTTAGGATTATATTGATGTAATAACTGGAAATAATAAATTATTTCTTTTGCTTATAAATAAGTGCGTTAATATGGATTGAAAATCGATCGAAAATTGAATTAATTTTAGATTGAATTAAAATTAAGTCGATCTAAATGAGCCAACTAATAAGTCAAAAATTTGGCTCGGTAATGATTTTAAGCTGATTTTGGGCTGGAATAGGTTCGACTCGATCCAGATCAAAATTAACTCGAATTAAAATATATATTGTATATATATATAATACATATATAATATATATATATATATATAAATAAATATAATATATATGTTATAAACCAACCGATCTCAAGCCGGATCAAGCCGAGCCTATCCGGCTCGAGATCGGCTAAAAAAAATGAGATTTTATTATTTCGAGCCATTCGAAAATGATTCGAAATTGGCTCGAAGTCCAACCCAATCGACTTCGAGCCGATTTCAAGTCGATCGAAATATGATTGATCTGATTTCGAACCGTATTTACTTAACTCGAAATTGGATTGATAACAATCCTATTTATAAACCTCTTTAATACGTTTGCAGGCTAAAAAAATATTTTATTTTTTAAATTTGTAATAAAAAATTTATTTTAATATTAAAAAGTGTGTAAAATATGAAATAAAATTGATTTTTACGGTTAAAATTTATACTGGGCCAAAAAAATTATCTCAATCTAAACGAAGACAAAATTTGAACATTATATATTCACCAACGTGATTACAAATGAAAATCAAATAACAATTTTTGGTGATAATAGTAGCTTGATTTAATCAAAATTATTTTTTCTATTCATTTATTAAATGAGTCAAAATTCATGACCCGAATAACAAATAGGTCGGGTTGGCCGGTCGACACGACCAGTTTGTACAATATTTTTTGATAAAAGCCCAACTCAAACCCTACTCGACCCTATTATGCCCAACCCGAACATGACTCGTTTAATAAATCGGTCAAAATTCATGACTCATTTTTGAAATTTACAGGTCGAATTCAAGTTGAATTCGGGCTGAATTCACGAGTCAGTTCATATATTGCAACACGCACATGACTCGTTTAAGGATAGTGCTTTACCTTAGATGTATTAAATTAATTCACAATTTACCCTTTTTAAATTCATTTACTTCATGACGTGGATAAATTATATTATTTTAAAACAAGAAATGAAAATGAAATGTGAAAACTTTAGTAATAAAATAGTGAGAATTGATATTTTTGAAACAATATTATAAAGGGCTAGCCAATCCAATTGTAAATAATAGAAAATTTTCATCTAAATCTTCAAGCAATCAATTATCTTGTTTTAATATTTGGAGTTTTATATTTAGTGGCGCATCAATCGAATAATGTAGTTCATAGATATATTATTTATACTGTATAAATACGCGTAGTAAGATCAAATAACAGCTTGATCTGTTCTATTAATCCAAACTCGAAAAAATTCAATGAAAATCACTGATCTAAAAATGAGAATAAAAGTATATATATATATATATTTTATGTTAACTTTTATTTGAACGACTAGTATTTTGTTGATATATATATTATATTATGTTGTGTATTTTGATATGTAACGAAATAATTAAATTAATAGCAAATTTAAGCAATACACATTACTATAGAGCCTCCTTTGTGTGAAATATTTAATGAAATAAGAGTGATTTATATGTACCTATTAAATTAAATATTGCCACACAATTGTTTTGTTATTAAAAAAAAAATAGTTTAAGTCCTGGATTAAATTCACAGTATGCATCATTATTTATTTATTTTATAAATTATTTTTGAGTTTTTTTTAAAAAAAATAAAGGACTATAATTAAAAATAGTGATGTTAATATAAAATTATTAAAAAAATAATAAAAGTAAATGATATATAGTATCTTTATATACAATTTATGTCTGAATAAATGTTAAACTTCTTACTACTTCTCTATGCTCTAAAGTTGTAAAATATTTGTATGTTTACTTCGAACTATTTAGTTAGAATCACGTTGAAGTGTTGAGAATTCACAATGTGGGATTATTTCACATAATAGTTAAAGATAAAGAAATACACTCGTTCAATGCAGTTAAGATAATATGCAGCTATTCAAGTGGTACTGATAGTAGCATATGAGCTCAAGTTTATGATTAATAAGTGTTCATTTACTTTTGTAACATATCAAACTTAGGCTCTCGAGTATTTTTCTTGAATAAGTACTGGAAGATTGGTAACAGAGCCGGTGGTTCTATTCAGATTAAGTCTTTCAAACAAGTTCTGCTCCCATAAATTTTATGATCTTTTATTATAGTTAAGTAGAAAGTTTAAAAGTGGGCGTCCTCTAATTCTTGATATGCATACATTGGATGGATTAAAAAATATCTCATAAGATAAAAAATTATCAATGTGATGGATTCTCGTCCACCGTTCTCTTTGCTTGCATGCTGTCTAATCTAGGTGTGAGAACGATCGGAGTTCAAGTCAATTTAGGCATGACTCAAGTTCAGCTCATCGATTTATAGATTAATTTGATATCAAATTAGCTTTGTGTTTGAGCTAACTCAACTTGACTAGCATTCGATTTCAAGTTGGCTCAAACATTAATTGAGCCAACTTGAATCCTATTGTGAATTGAGAATTATGTTAAAACAAAATCAAGTAGTTTTCATCGGACTTTGCATATGTCAAACATTTAAAAGTAATAAACGCTCCCCCACAAAAAGTAACGAATAATTATGTTATATAAATAAATTATATTAATTTTTTTTTTAAAAGAAAGTCAAGCCAAAATCTGATCCAGCTCAAACTCAGCTTGATAAAATTATAAGTTATAAATATGATTTGTGATTCGGCTCAATAAGATTTACTTGAAGTTGATTTGAGCATTCGAATATTGGACGATTATAAAAAAAATTAATTAATTTATTGAAAATTGTAATTTATTTTTTAAAAAAATTATTTTTGCAGAATAAACCAAACGTGGGCCAGACTGTGGAGCACTAGAGCTCTGTGTACTGGGCCAGCCCGGCCCAATAACAGTATTAGCTTATTACGAATCAGTCCTTGTGTTTTCAGACGGATGTTTTTTAAACCCCAACCCATTCACTTTTAATCCTTTTGTTGTCTACTGATCCCGGATTGATTTGGAACCAGTTGTCGGCGAGTGGAGGTGTGGGTGGCGCGAGGGGAAGAGATGGGAGCGGCGGAGTGGCTGCAGAAAGCTCTGGTGGAGATTTCTGGGATATTGGAGAAGGGATTGAATCTGGATGAGGATCTTATAACGGGGCTCGTTTCCTTCTGCGAGCTTGCGCCGCCGGAGGACGCCGCCGATTACCTCATGGTATGCATACCGATAGTTGAACTGGTCCCTTTGTTCTCTTTCTTTCTCTCGTTTCTTCGGTGGATGTCTAGCTAAGTTCCGTCATGTCATTAGGGTTTATGAATATTTAAGTCGATCCGCGAGCTTCATCATGTTATCATGATTTTTCTTGTTATACCAATTTCCTTTTCTGACAATCGTGAATGTGATTCTGATAATATGCCAAGTGAAAGTGCGTGGATGGTTGATCATATGTTCATGATGCAGAATATCATAGGCCCGGAAGATGGTCAGGATATTATTAAGGGGTATTTGGATAGGAGAGGTTATGATGATTCCAATGCCAGTAACTCAGGAGCACAAGCATCGAAATTTCAAGCTTACATCAAGCCCCCTGCAGATGAAGGTTTTGTTATTCAAAACAAGAAACAAAACAGAGCAGCGAAAGAAGGTTCTGTATCTAATAGCCAAGATCCCAAGATTCTTAAGGATGGTTCAGAGTCTAAAAACAGTAATGGGAACTTCGGTACAACAAGAAAGAAAAGGCCTGGTAAAGTGATATCCCTAGCTGAAGCTGCCAAGGGCTCTGTTGTATTCCAGCAGGGAAAGCCCTGTTCTTGTCAAGCTCGCCGTCACAAACTTGTGAGCAATTGTTTATCTTGTGGCAAGATAGTTTGTGAACAGGAAGGTGAAGGACCATGCAATTTTTGTGGTGCACTCGTGCTAAGAGAAGGCAGCACATATGCTGGCTTGGATAATGTGATGGTTCCTCTGTCGGAAACAGAAGCTGCAGCTGAGGCATATGCCAAGAGACTTGTAGAGTATGACAGAGACTCGGCTGCCAGGACAAAAGTTATTGATGACCAGAGTGACTACTACGAGATTGAAGGAAATAGTTGGCTCTCAGAAGGGGTATGTATTCTTGTTTTGTTTCTTACCTTCTTACTTGCAAAGAAGAGGGATTCAGTTTAGTTAGTTTTCTGAAACCTTGTCCATTTTTTCTCTGTTAACTATAATATTCATTTTTAAGATCATCATGTGGATAGTTCCATCATTGGTGCTTAATTTTGATGTTTTTTTTTATCAGTGCTTTTCTTTGTAGCATTTATAATCTCTTTACTCTGGCATGCAGCTAAGATTAGTCATTAACATTGTTAGGTACAGCTGCATCTATAGTTTCTACGTCAAATTGTAATATATTTCCTGTGACATGTTTCATGTTAGGACTTCTAAGATTTAATACCCGTCTCCATCTTTTGGGGCTTTGGTAGCATTTGAAAAATGAATGAAAGGCATGCCCTACACCTGTTATCATTTCCCTTTGGTGTTGCTTTTTTTGTATAAATTACTGTTCAGATGTATGTATGGTGGTTAAAGATATCTAGCATTTACTATAAAATGTTTTAACTAGAGAGTGTAGGATTAACATTGATTAACTGCAATATTATATAGCTTAACATTAGGTGGTATTGGCATGTTCAATGTACATGAACCATTAAGGCAGGTACATAAGGTTATCATGGATAAATAGGATGAAAAAGCTATATGCCAAAGTTGCTTTGGTTAAAGATTATCCAAACAAAACTTGGATATAAATTTGAATTAATATCAGAGATAATATTTATTGATAACATTGACCCAAATAGTTGGAATGAGGCTTTTGATAATGATGATGATGTTTCTTGTGCTTCCGAAGGCTTTGTGTGACTTTGTAAATTTAAAGAACTAAACTTTTGTGATATTGCGTGATCTTATCGCCTGAAGAATGTTGCCAACAATGATATGGGAATTCCTTTCAAACCATCTAGCCTCATCTCTAGTAATCCACTTCCTTGCCAAGCTAGCTGCCTCCAGGCACCTTTGCATTTTGGCTACATTAACATCATATGTATGAAAACTTCTACTGTAGTAAAGGAAGCTTACCATTCGATCGTCAGGTATTGCAGCAACACCCGCTTTTCCATTGGTCTTAAGCAATACATCAAAGTTAATATTAATCCAGTTCTGGAGTTTGAGCTTCCCATCAAGATTTGGATGGGTAACCTGAGCCCTAAAGGCTATTAGGGTCTAGGTCTTTGAGCTAGATTAATTAACCAATTATGTTTCCAAAGACCAAATATTAGTAGCAATTACAGATGGGGTCATGCGGACACCTATGTTGCCCGTTATGATCAAGTTCATCAAAGACACGCTAGAACCGATTCTGCACTCCATATTTGGTTGGACTAAATCGCATTTAGTTCATTGAGTCAATTATTAGTTTAGTTGGGTTGGGTCATGACTTGTTTAACTAAATTAATTTGAATTCAGCAGTATTCATCTGTTAGATAGGCTTGACTTAAATTTAGGAATTTTATTTTTAATCACATTTTATCTAATTTGAAAATTAGATTTTATCTAAACTCAAAAGTTAGTTTTTATTTAGTCCCACTATACTAAATTAGAGTTGTGGTGTTGGGGATTTTTTATTTAAGATCAGTTCCGCTTCTGATTCTGCTTCAGAGTCTGTGTCGGTTGATGCGCTTGCTAAGAAAGCTGATTCCTTTTTTTGGTTAAAAAACTTGTTTTTCCTATCCTGGGAAAAGAGAAACTACTCAGCCTCCCTTTTTTCTTGATTCTAGTATGGTAATCTATTCTCCTCCTATTCAGGTCTAGACCCTACCCCCTTTCCCGTGCTCTTTCAATGCTTTGCTTTAAATAGTGGAATTTTATTGTCAAGGGTCCGTAGAGATCCAAAAGGGAGTGAAGTCTGTACATATTTTTATGCCTGTAAATAAAATTAAATTTGTCGTTTGGTTCATTGAATTTGAATCTGGATTCATGGAATTGAATCAAATTTAAAATTTGAAAGGAAAGGGCCAGGGCTTAGAGTGAAAATCCCTGAATCTCTAATTTTACTCTCTTGCTTCCACTTTTCAAACCCTAGCGGCCAATGTTCCGCATCAACTTTGATATCTGAGTAATTCGTCCCACATCATAGGGAGGGATACTTTTCGTCGTGAACTTTTCCTTTCCTAGTTGCCATATAGTAAATTGCAGGTACCAACCTGATCGTACCTTTTTAGTGAGTTTACTTCACCATCTGAGCTTCAGTCATATGCAAATTCATCCTGTTATTTGGGACAGCATGGAAAACAACAAGATAGGCTACAGCAACAGCTGTTCTGGTGGCTTCAACAATTTCGATTGCTGTGATTTTTCCACTGCAATTAAGCAGAAAACAGTTTCAAATGATTCATGACAGTGTAGAACCTATTTCCCCAGTTGCATTGTAACAACTGCAACTTCAGCAGGTTCAGCATCTTCATATTGCTGATTTCCGCAATTCAGAAAAAATTGCAGCCGACATTTGTTGTAATCACCTTTTCCAAACAACTGGTGCAATGCATATGTCAAGGCATAAAAGAAATAAATTTTTTCGTTGAACTTGCAATTTCTAAACAAGGTTTAATGGAATTGAAGCATCGAATACGGACATAAATATTGTTATTTAGCTTAATCATCCTCAAAAGTACTTGCCTCGAAGTCTTTCTGATTCGTCTCCATACATGCATGTGGCACATTTTCATCCATAAGCACTACGACCTTAAAGAAATGAACCTTCAATTACAACTACGGGAGGTTGATTTGCTTGTACTTTGCCATATCACTTTCTTTATTGTCTTTATTATCTGGTTGCCAGCATCAATACTTAATAGTCTAGACATTCACAAATGATCCTAGGTTTAATTTGCAATCCTTTATACCTGTATTGTTTATTTTTCATTCATGTTAAATAGCCCATAATGAAAACTGCTGTAATGAATTTCAAGAAAACTGCTGTAATCCTCTTAAAGAGATCAATATGGTGTCAGGCCATTTGGAGCAAGAAATGTGTGCGTATATGACCCATATCTGTACATTGGATGCTAGCTTCTATTACTGAGTGCAATTTTGTTGCCTAAACCAGCAAGCGCAAGAAAATTTTCCTCTTTTTGCAGATAGTCTGACTTCTCTATAGCTTAATTCTTCTTGCGTTTTTCTTCACAAAAACCTACTTAATTTTTTGTTCTTCAGGAGAAGGAACTTCTAAAGAAAAAGCAAGAGGAAATTGAAGAAGCTGAGGAAGCCCGGAGAAGAAAAGTGATTGTGACATTTGATTTGGTTGGCCGCAAGGTTGGATCCGATGGGTCACTTTATGTCGTTATTCTTTTTAGTTTTCAACTGATTAGTGCAAACTTCAGACTTTGTAATCCTCGATTATCTTTTAGCAGTAGTTGGTACTTAGCTGCGGGGCATTTGTTCTCCAACTTTTTTGGGTGCAGTGAGACATTTCAGGACAATTTGTTAGAACTCGGCTAAAGGGAACATTGACATTCGAATATTACATAATCGTCTTGTTTGAAATAGAAATCAATATCAGCCATTAAACTAACAAATTACATTGATTTGTCAGCTTCACGTTTTAGATTTAAATGTGTTAACTGTGTAAGTAATGAGGATGAGCTCATATTTTTTGCAGGTAGTGTTGAACAGGGATGAAGCAGAAGAATTGGATTCAGAATACAGGATACTGAGACCGGCCGAAGATAGAGAATACAATCGCATAAAACCGAACCCTAGCATTACAATACAGCCAGTATTCGTGGACACTAGACCCAGTAAGAATTCTACGAGAAGGAAGCCAAACATTCGCGTCACAGACGGCTTTTGCCTTGAAATAAGTCGAAGGGTGCAGCATGATGCTAATGAGCTGCTTCGTGTGGCAAACAGCGAGTCAGGCCGTGGTGCTTCTGCACGCGAAGGAGATGATCCCGAATGCTCCCTGGATTATGATTGAAGCTTTTTGTTTTGCCTAACAAAAAGGATTCGGATTCCAGTAGTTTTGCATGCTTCAGTTTGCAGCGCAGAGAACTGCTGCAGCCTCATGTTACCCACAAATCTATTTGAATTACATATTTACCTCCTATTTTATTTTTTAATGTTGTATACAGACTTCAAAATCTTAATTACTACCTGTAGTCTGTAGACCTTTCAAATGTTTAATGCTGCATAGACTTTCCCATTTCTTATTTACATTATCTTTTGTTGTATTTATTTATTTATTTATTTTTATTTTCTTTTGTTGTATTTATTTGGATTTAGGATTCTGGACGTAATACTTGAGAATTAGAGGCTTAAAAAATAGTTTTTATGATTCACAAGCAAGTATATTTGTGATGGAGTCAAATTGAATCTAAATAATTTTTTATCTATAAGTTTATTATATAATTTAAATTATAAAAATAAAATATAAAAAATATTCTAATTTACTAATATAACAAAAAAATTAAACAAATTTNATTAAAGAAGCATTTTTATAATATATATATATATATATATTTATGTTTGTGTTGTAAATTTATATATATAAATATTTTAATTGGATCAAGTTCGGAATTTAACTCTATTAGGCCTTGTTTGAATTGAGGTAATTTTTTTGCCTAACACAAATTTTAATTATAAAAATCAATTTTATTTTATATCCAACAGAATTAAATATGAATATTAAAATTAAAACTATTTCATATTTACACACTTTTTAATATTAAAATAATTTTATTTTTCATTAAATTAAAAAAAAAAAAATTTGTCTAAAAATAATTCGAACTAAATGAGGCCTAACAAATTGGATCGGATTAGGTTAAAATTTGTGTAATTTTATGATGAAAAAGTTCGGCGGATAACAGTATCCTCTAGAACACACTGTGCCACTCTTAACGTAATTAAGTTTAAATAATTGCACATGGGTCCTTGAGTTTAAATTCTATAGCAGATTGGTCCATCCATTCAATAATATATTACACAGTTGGTCAAATTTTATAGAAACATTTGATTGATGATGTAAAAAAAAATTCATACCCCCAGTAAAAATTCTTGATCCCTCTTTAGTCTTATATAGATGAATTTATTAAACAGAAGGAAAATTGGAAATCTAAGTGAAGTTTATATAAGAAATGAACAGTAACATTTGAAAATTTTAGTTGATCAAAGGGACCTACATGCAAATAGACTACATATAACTTCAGTTCTCTGCTAATTTGCACATAAACAGATATATCACTCTAGACTGCTTCTGAAGCATCTGCATTTGGAGTTCCGTGGCTCTGAAGGCGGCGGAGCTTGAACGATGAGACCTTCGAAGGCTCCGGCTTATCCGTATGTTGCGAGTCGAGTCTAATGAAGTTGTAAGACCATGAACCCGACAGCGTGCCGATGACCGGACCGAGAAGGTAGACCCAGACCGAGTCGAACCTCTGGCTAGCCAGTGCTGGTCCCAGACTTCTTGCAGGGTTCATTGATCCTCCGGATATCGGCCTGCAAATCCCAAATTTTGTGCCAAACGATATGATGAACTGAAACTCTTTCATTCCGTTTTACCATTTCCTTAATTTTAATGATAAACTCCTACGTTCTTCTCCTCCTAATTGTCGTAAGGATTAGGACGCTTCTATATGTTTCACTATATTTTATTATATCTTGATCTCATATCTTCGTATCGTGTTCATGCTTTCTGAGTATTTTTATGGTATTGAGCAATGCTAAGGTAAGTTACACCATAATATACTTATTTACTAATTAAATACTGTATTAGTCGACATGTCTTTGTGTTATTGTGTCGTGTTATGTCGTTGTGAACTTATATCGTAGATGTTCTACCTAGATAATGAAATATATTAAATATTTTTTAAAGGAAGAATAAGTGGTTTTGGTCTCTCAACATGTGGCCGTTAACAATCCGATTTCGACTCAATCTGACCTTAGCATAAGATTAAATTGAAAGTTTTTTATTCGATCTTGGTCCGATTCAAAATAATGAGAAGAGTTCAATTCGATCTCGATCCAAGCTAGGCCTAGCTCATTTATTATCCGAGCTAAAGTCGATCCGATTTTTGATTAATTTTTGATCTTTCAGTACAAATCTTAGGTATGATTTACTTATTCAACTAAAATTATACTATTCGTATTAATTTAATGGTTAAAATAGATATAAAAAATTAATCAACATAATTTGAATAAAAGTTAGGAAAAAAAAATTAATATTATTATCATTGGGTTATTACGAAAAAATTAATATACTAAAGGCAGGTTATATATATATATATAATATTTTTTATTTTTGAATCAATTTAGTTTCGAGTTGGCTCAATTTGTTTTTAATGCGGGTTAAGATTGAATTTTTAAAAATCTCAAGCCATAAAATAGCTTGTTAATTAGCATGTTTTGATCAAGCCAATTTTGATTGGGTCCAAAATGTAATTGTTCCCTTATCTCTATGAATAATCTGTGCTCATTACCCAGCAAAAATGGAGGCGGTGCAAACTGAAGAGCCAACCGCAAGGCCTGCTAACTCCCCCACCTGTTCCTCAATAAAGATAAGCAAATGAATCAGAGATCGAAGAAGAAGAAGAAAATGGGTGAGGAAGATTGATTGAAGGGACTCACGGCTTTGCTGTCGGTGGCGACGGCAGAAGCGACGAACATCATGCAGAAGGTGACCACAATCTCCATGATCAGAGCCTGAAGCGGCGAGCCTGCCGGCGCCGTGGTCCCCAAGTCTCGTGCAGGGCTCAGCAGAGCTTTGAGAAGAAATGAAGCAAGAGTCGCCCCTGTGATCTGAGCTGACCAGTAAAACGGGACCTGAAATTTGTTCTTCGATTGGTCATCCATGGAGCAATCGCTCATTCAAATGCCATAATCTTCATAATCATGTAAGTTAGCGGAGAAGCAGCAGAGAGATTTCAGTATGATCGAACCTGAATCAAAGGGAACTGGCAGTGCTTGGAGACGGAGAAGGCGAGGGTGACCGCGGGGTTCATATGAGCGCCCGAGATGTGGCCTACGGAGTATATCATCACGGTGACGATGAGACCGCCGGCGACGGAGGCGCCGAGCTGGCTCAACCTGCTGTCGTCTCTCACGTGCAGCGCCGCCGCCCCGCACGTCACAAATACCAAAAGGAAAGTGGATATCATCTCAGCCACCGCCTGGCTACCATGAATGGATGACAAACAAATGATCAATCACTCAAAAAATCTACCTTTTTCATGAACCATTGATCAGTCTACCTTTCGGAGAAGAAAGGGCGGGAAGAATGCTGAAGAAGAGGACTTCTCGGATCCCATCGCCGTGCGGAGATCATGGATCTCATTGGAAGGAAAACTGAGAACTGGGTTTGCTGCCATGGCCTCTGGTTTTTAAGAATCAGAGTTAAAAAAAACGATTTTGATGAGGTCAGGCTGCTCTGTTTATGAATCTATTTCTCTGCAGCCTCTTATCTTTTGTGTGCTTGGATGACAGAAATCTGCTAAGCCTGTTGAGTTATTTATAGTAAGATGGCGCCGGTGAGCATCGGAGATAAAACAGACGTCCTACGGTCAGCCTGCTTTCTTCGTGTTTTCTTCTGCTGAAGAAGACGAACGAATCTGAGCCGTCCAGTTTAGTAGATCCAAATATCTAGACGGCATCGAAGTCGCCTTCACTGCTTAGTGGAAGAAAGAAAGGTGTGTTTTTTTTTTTTTTCTTTCCTTTTCTTTTTTGTGATTGAAGGAAGTGAGAAAGTTAGCCAGCATTTTGCTTGAAGATAATTGGAATGTGCACTCTAATGCCAGCCAACCAATTATTGGGGTCCCAGTTATCTCACATAAAGCAGTGAAAATGTAGTTGAATGAGAGTGATACGAGAAAATCCGAGTTATCTGAGTGAAAAAAACTCTAAATATAACCAAAAGTTACTGCTACACAAGAAGAAATTTCACTATTTTTTAGAGACCAGCGATGATATATGGTGTTAAATGCTAGTCTACAAAGAGAAAACATACAAATAAAATAAACATTACAGAAATGATGATACTAACGTGGATGTGTGGATATACACAAAAGGATAGAATGAGAAACGAGTATATCCGAAAGAAAGTTGGTATTGCATCAATTAAAGATAAGCTTAAAGAAAGTCAGTTTAGATAGTTTGGGCATATAAATCGTAGGTCAATTGAAGCTCCAGTTAAAAAAAAATAAGTTATTGGATCTTGCTCATATACAAAGAGAAAGATGGAGATCAAAGAAGACATGACAAGAAACTATAACGAGCGATTTTAGTTACTTAGACTTAGATAAAAATTTATTAATTGATGGAGCGCAATATAAACAAAAAATTCATATAGCTGACTCTACCTAGTGGGATTAAGGCTTGGTTGTTGTTATTATTGTTTAAGAACTCTGAAAAGAGGATTATAAGATGTCAGACATATTTGTCACTCTCAAACTTTGAAAAGACTTTTTTGAAGACGAATGCAGTTAATTCGTTATAAATAGATAGTTAAATTCCTTCAATATTGTTTGTTAATTTCTCTAATACGTCTGATCATCTACTTGATGAACCATTTCTAATTCAACAAATGCTGATGAGAAAATTTAAATTTTTACACGTTCGTCACTAGTGACTCTCTAAATGCACTTAAATGTGATTAAAACTTTAAAGTTTTTATATTATTGCATAGTTGTTAATTGATATGAAATGAATAATATTCTTTTGGACTGAAATTGTAATAATGATCAAGGCACATACATTTACTTTATGGTATATGCTAAATAAAAATATTTATATTGAGCACATATGGCAGTAAAATGCACAAAATAGTAAGGTACATATGCAGATAATTTATATGCATTTTACTAATAATTTTTTAATTAATGTAAACATGTATAATTAATTGATGAGATACTTACTTATATATCATGATAAACTTATCATTTTACTTATTATATATCTATATTTGGTAAATTATATTATGCATAAATTTTAATACTATGCACACCATAAACTACTAAAAATATTACAATGAACACATCACGATTATAATATGGAGGTAATTTTTATATAATTTATAGTGTGTGGAATGTAATTATTAGCCTACTGTTGATGCTGTAGCTATTTTTGTTACTGCTGCAAGTTACCCAATTTCAACAAACCCATTAGCACAAGATCAGAATGCACACCAATTGGATTACTTCCTCCACAACTGGCAGTTACAAGTTCGGAAGAACCGTGTAGATCCTTAGGCAATTAGAATGATGGCTACACTATACCACACATAAAGAGCCTACAATCGACGCATTCACAGCAAACTCTTTCTGTCGCCTAGAGTCATTGTTGTACTAATTTATTTTAAAAAAAGCCCACGAGTAACCTTCATCCAATGCGGGGAATTAGGGTTCTATTAACCTTAACAATTATAGTAACTCCTCTTTATCCCTTTGGGATCTCCCACCCCTATGATAAATTAAAGCAAACTTCGACAGTTTTATTAAACAAAAATGGTGTGGTAGATGCAGGAGAAGGGATCAGGGACTACCATGGCAACCTCCTAAAAGTAATTAGCACTAGGCTCTACACCCATGCAGTCTACATAGTAGAGACTATGGGAGCACTCATAGTGATTGCAACCACCCAAGTCTAAGTGGAATCAGTGGATAGAAACTGGCTAGAGGGAAATTTAATCATCGTCATTGATGATCTTCACCTGGCCACTAGGGAACACCTTCCAAACATGACCACGACTCAAATTACCCATCTTTTTTGTGCCTTTAAGATAATTAAGATCACTCAAGTATATAAAGCTGCAAACAAAACAACAGATTTGTAGCTTCTTTTTCTTCTTCTGAGGACGTCGAATGACGAAAAGGCATGAGGATCATTGGATCCATTCTTTTGTATTTGATGTATTTTATTTTACTTTTACAACAATATAAGCTACGTACAGAATTTCAAAAAATTATCTCCTAATTTTTTTATTTTTGCAAGAATCAGATTAAGAAAGAGCAATGTAAATTAGATTGTTTTTAGGGGGCGTTTGGTTCAGTGTTATTTCAATATCAATGCTATTTAGATGTCATGTTATTTAAATGTCATTGTTATTCATCAATGAATATTTGTTTGGTTCAATGTTATGATATTAGAAAATATCAATGCTATCCAAATAATTTTTGTTTAGTTGGAAATTATTGATATTATAATAACAAATTGATGGTGTTATCTTGAGATATCGCCCGATTTGGAGTGACATCTAGATGTCAGCATGTAATGGCATTTTTGTAATTAATTATAATATTATTTAAAGATATCATTAAACCAAACAATTACTTTTTAAAGATAACATAACATAATATTGAGATAACATTGAACCAAACGCTCCCTTAATCAAATTAATGAGATCAAACCAGAGAGATTATCATACCAAAGTTTGGAGATTTAGGATTATAATTAATTGATGCCAACTCTACTTTAATTGTGAAGTGTCTTCAAGTTTGATGAATTTTCTTCAGTGCCATTGATGGTGAGCTTCTTTGGGTTGCATCCCATTTATGATGAGTAATTAATGTGCCTAGTTGTAATCTTGTGATTTGATGCAAGAAAGAAATCTTAATGGAAGATCAGCATTTCACCATCAAACTCAAATCTCCATCAAGTAGTTAATGACACAATTAATAACATTAATTTAAGATGTTATTATTTTATTTTACAGCATTATGATTCTAGTGAATGCGCATTATCTTTTAAAAAAATAATTAATTTTTTTTTAATAAAAGTACAAAGTAATCTATTTAAATGCTATAGTAGAATTTAGGTGCAATGTTAAACACTTTTGATAGTGATCAAATCATGTTCATCTACAAATTCACTATAATTTTAAGACTAAAATCGATTAATATAGGACGTATGAACTACAAAAAATACGTGTGCATATTTATATTGTGTGTATATTTCTCAAAAAAGAATTTATGATAGTTTATTTGAAATCAACTTGAATAAATCGAGGGATCGCAATTTTAAATCCAATCTGTGAACCCAACCTAGTTTAATCGGGAAGGTCGAGCTTATAAGGGTATTGGTTATAAATGTCTTGACCCAATTTTGACACGTTTAAGAGGATTTGAGTTTGGGTTGACTCGATAACCTAAATATGACCTATTAATAACCCATTTATCAAAAATAATATATATATATTTTTTTTAGTATTAATTTTAATACTAATTATTAGATATTTATTACATAATTTAGTTGTATTTTCAAAGTAACAAATTAAACTTTATGAGTGTATTAAATTAAAATAAAAAATATTGAATTCATTAAATTTTGATAAAAAAATATAGTAAATGAGTTGGCAGGCCGGTCAGATAACCTATTTATTAAACAGGTCAAGTACAGATCTTGATGCTTGACTTATTTAATAAATGAATTAGGTTCGAGTCAAGCTTAAATGAGTCAGTTCAAAAAATAAGTTATTCTGAGCCCGACTTGTCAACGCAAATTTTCACCCCTATCATCAACACAATATTAATTGAAAGGGCATTTGGTTTAAAAATATCAACTTTATTTCACATCCTAGAACAAGATACTTGAAATCAAGTATCTTGATCTAGAATGTGAAATAAAATTGATATTTTTATTAAAAATTATTGAGTATGTGAAATAAAATAATATTTTTTTATTTTAAAATTTATATAAAATAATTAAAAAATTATTTATTATTATTATTAATTTTTTTTTAAAATAATAATATTTTAGTTCTAATTTTTATCCTCTACTATATATTATAGATAATTATAACGTGCACAATTAAGAGAGAAAAAATCAATAGTGACAGACTATCATGTACATACGCTGGAAGAGATTGACTGTGAATAGTGAATATAATTGTTGGAAAAAGTAAACCTCTTTAACTTGAGTTCAATTTGTGCCTACTAAAATTTTTTTAATTTCAAATCGATTTTTAAGTTAAATCGAGTTTAATTATAAAATATATTTTTCTATAAATATATCAATTATTTATTAAAATACATTAAAAAATAATATTATATATTTACTTACAAATTTTATGTATATATTTCTATTGATTTTCTTTAAAAAATTACAACTTCTATGTCTTGATGGATGGACGGTGATTCTAAAAGGAGTAATATGTCGTAGAAGATTGCACGAGTCTCCTAGAGTACAACAGGTCTTATTGAAAGTCCCAAACTAAACATTTTTCTTGTTCGAGTTGTTACAAGGCCGTTTCGGATAAATCTTGCCGCTTGTATGATCCAAATCAAGGTCCAAATCTCTACGTAAAATTGATCGTACAAAATATTAATTTTTAATAGAAAATTAATTATAAAGAAAAAACCATTGAGATAAACGAGCACATTAAGTTGATCAAGGGATGACAATTTTATAAAAAAAAATTTACAATTTTTTGGTATTTTTTTTTTTAATTTGAAATCGACTCGATTTTCCTCTAGCGAAAAAAAATCTATTCAACTTATAATCAACTTGATATGTATATAAACATACAATATTTTTAAAATTGTCTAAAATATAATTGAGACTTTTGATATGTCATGAAGATGAAATTAAAAATATATACATTAAATTTAAAATATAATTTTTTATTTTTATTATATATATATATATAATATGTATACTAGATATTTTCATATAAGAATAAAATCTATAATTATGCTCTATTTAACATGAGAATAAACTCAACAACAACAACAACAACAATCAAGCCTTAATTCCACTAGGTGGGGTCGGCTATATGAATATTTTCATTGCGCTTTATCAGTTACCAAATTTTTATCTAAGTCTAAGTAACTAAGATCACTCCTTATAATTTCTTGTCATGTCTTCTTTGGTCTTTTTTTTTTTTGGGCAAAATCCAATAACTCAATTTTTCTAACTGGAGCTTCAATCGGCCTACGATTTAGGTGTCTAAACCATCAAAGCCGACTTTCTCTAAGTTTGTCCTTAATTGATGCAACACCAACTTTCTTTCGGATATACTCATTTCTCATTCTATTCTTTCGTGTATATCCACACATCCACCTTACTATCCTCATTTCTGTAATATTTATTTTATTTGTATATTTCCTCTTTGCAGGCCAGTATTCAGCACTATATATCATCGTTGGTCTTACTACAGTTTTATAAAATTTATCCTTGATTCTAGATGAGATTTTTCTATCGCACAACTCACCAGAAGTATTAAAAATTTTAAATTTAAATTGTGCACGATTAACTCGAAATTAACACAAAATTATCAACAGCCAGATTTGTGTCAGCCTGTTGGTGAGCTCTGGATCGAAACTTTTTTATTATTATTATTATTATTTTTATAAAACTGAAGCCACACTAAGTTGATCGTGCTATTTTTCTTAAAATAAAATAAAAATAAAATAAAAATAAAATAAAATAAAATAAAAATCCCTGAACGTGTTTTTTATCCCTGCCCACAAGCTGCTCTGAGCCCGTGAGAAAAGCAGTCAATAATGAAGACATGATTGATCCCATAAACAAAATCTATGGACGAAATAAATATGGCCAATAAATGCTAAAATGATTTATCCAAAAAATAAATTAATTAATTAATGCTTAAAAACAATCTTTTGACAGTCTGAATTCTAGCTTTTTGAAACCGAGTTGAATTTGATTTGAGTCGAGTTACAATCGTGAGAAAAAAATAATATAAAATTTATAATTTTGTAAAATTTCAGTCTAATATATGTAATATTTTATTTTTGATGATGAAACATGTAATTTTTCGTACTTATAGTGTCCTCCATATAAATATTCTAATATAATTAATTTAATTTTCTTTAAATTTATTTTATAAACATAAACCATATATACATTAATTATCTTAAATATATTACATAAAAGTGCAATATTATTTTTAAAAATTGTGTATTTAAAAATATCGTGTCGAATTTGAGTTGCGAGCAAAATTTACGGCTGTACTTTTGACTGCTATTTAAAAAACAATCTTTTGACAATTTCCTTCATAAGGAAATTTTTTGACAATATTATAAAAAAATCTTTTGACAAAGTTCTCATCAAGAAAAAAAAAATCTTATTTATGACTAAAAAGAAAACCTTTTACACAAAGTCATAACCTTGGCACCATTAGCAATATGTATTATCCGTTTAGATGCACTATCAAATAATAAATTTTTATTAAGGAGAGAGAGGGGGGGGGGATGAAGAGAGGAGGGGGGGGGTTCTCTCCTCCGTTGGCAGCTGTCCCCCATGCTGTCTTCACTAGTGGCTGCTCGAACAAAGAGAGCGCGGGAGAGATGAGAGAGAGAAAGAGGAGGGGTGCGATGTCCCCCTCCGCTGGTGATTTTTCCTCGTTCTAGGCTGCTGCCGGCAGCTCTGCCAAAGAGTGCGTAAGAGAGATAAAAGAGAGAGAGAGTGGAAAATGGAAAATTTGTAAATTAAAAATAAAACCCATTTGATGATTACATTAATACTATGTTACAATGTAAAAAATGTGAACCTATACAATAATATGCCGTAAACTCGGAGACTTGGGTGTAATTTACCTTTATTCTAATCATATGAAGCCTCTTGTGCTTAATGCTCTCTTTTATAATCCTGCTTATACAAAATCATCCTCAACTTGAATAAACACAATTATTATTAGCACAATTTTAACGCCTTATCATTACCTCAACAATCTAAATGATATACATGATAAATCACGTTTAACTACATTAAACTCGCGTATTATCATCTATTAATACATATATTTAACTTAAAACAAACTTCAGTACATTAATTACATGCCAGCATGTCATCTCTTTTGAAGATCTGATCTTCAGAGTCCTCTTTACAAGTGGAAAATGATTTGCACAACAGACGAGTATGTGCCAATTACTGACACCAAAATCCCAATAAGCATGATGCCCATTATGAGAATTAGTTCAATCCGATTCACTGGAGAAGCCCTGTAAATCTTCATGTAGAATATGCAGGGAAGCAGAACTGAGACCATCACGCTGAGAAACGAGCCAATGAAAGCCATGAAGTAGCCAAAAAATGGTATTGATGATGCCATTATCACTGAGCTGATCAGGAGGAGAGACCTCACTAGGATGCTGTATGATCTCTTGAATTGAAGAGCCAGCCATTCCTCAATAGAGAGAGCAATGGGCGTGATGGCCAGTGCATATTTAGCAAATGGGTTGATCAAGGTTGTGTATATTGCTATCTTGGAGCAGAGCTTCCCTGCTGGAAAATTCAGTGTCACTTGTGACTGCAGTTCCTCGCCATACATGAGATACCCCAAAACAGCCATTGCTCCATAGTTTAAAGTGCAGAGAGCAAATGAAATCATCAGTACCTGTAAATAGAACAGCAAATTAATCATGTAAATCCTTCAGAATTAAAGAAGCTAATACGACCCAAACTGGGAAATTCGAGGATGCCCTCAACTCCACGAGGAAAATTAGGAAAGAAGGAAAAGATCTAGAAAAGAAGAAGAAACACAGAAAATGAAAATTCACAATTTACTATTCACCAAGATTTGCTTTTTATTACAAAGTAATACTTAAACTAGTTGGGCTAAGCTACATAGGATTCTTTTCTCCATTGACTTGAAAGTGATGCTCTTTGCAGGCAAATGTGGTCGAATTCTTATTAAATGAATATGTCATAAGTCATTTTTGACTTTCTCCTCTTCCATTTATTGTCATGACTTAGACCGCAATAGTTAACGTCCTCTATAGGTCGTGATGGATATGACTAACCATTATAAAAATCATTCCCTCATTTCTTTTTTTGTCAAGCTTGTCATCTTACTAAATAAAATCATTTTAAATGTAATTCGCCATAGTGTGATTGGGCATTCATTTGAGCATTAGTTTCTCCACTATATTTGTTGGCATACACAAGCAAAATTGTTTCATATTGAATATTCAACAGAAATTGTGGTGTTAATATACAATTACAGATCTCAACTCATTAGCCTATGCTTTTAGGTTAATACATGTTTATCAATTGTATATTGGACCTAACTTGGGCTCCCCCTAAGCAACCCCTCTAACAAGAAATGATTTGGCTGAGTCTTTTGTTGATCAAGTGATTCATACAGATTGTTCACCTATGAGTCTTGCTTGTTTTATTATGATTGAGAAATTACAAAAGCGAGTGCCTCTTACTGTGCCTCTAGGTAGTTGAGTGGGCTCTTGAGATGCAAGCACTTGAATGACTTATTAGACTAGAAAAGATTCAATGTGGATGGATTCTCATATGAAAGAAAAATTTATTAGGATACACATATAGAATTCTCTCATGATAGATATTTAATATAAGTTGTGATGTTAATATATAATTAAATGTCTTTACTCATTGTTTTAGGTTTTTAAATTAATATTTGTTCATCAATTGTATATTGGGACCAACTTTAACTCACCAAGGCAACTTCCCTAACAATATTAATCTGATAAATGTTTTGTCATTGAACTATTCAAGGCTCACTCTTTTAGAGAATAGCTGGATGGAAAATATTCTCATAAAAAATTTTCCCTGAACTACATAAATGTCTATTATGACTCCTTGGAATTTAGAAGTAAAACAATATATATAAATGAGACTGAAACATGAAAGCTTGATCATAAGTGAAAGGCAACTTTGCACGTTAGAAAAACTTGCATGAAAGTTTGAAGCTTCATTACCCTGGAAAACTTGGTTTTATCTCTCATTGAAGCATGAATGGTAGGAAAAACTGCATGACTAGTGAAACACACAAAGAACAAACCCAGAGCTGTAGACAACCCACTCCAGTTGAGCAATCTTCCCCTCTTCTGAAACCCAGTTTCAGTAACTCCAATCCAAATCAAAGATCCCAGCAAAACCATCGATGCCACGACTCCTCCAGCAGAAATATAAGCAAGAACATCCAGGTTTCTCAGCCAAGTTGTTGGCAGAACAATCAGAGCAGAAATCAAAAGAAAGAGCTGCTTCCCTCTGATTGTCAATGAAAATAAATCAAACTCTGTGTTTGGGAACAGCTTATCCAAGTTATCACCCTCCAGAATCAGGAAGCTGACTCCAATGAGATAGAGCTCTATGTACATGAAGATGGAAACAATCAATCTTCCATTGTAGCCAAAAGAGAACTCTCCAATATCTGGGTAGCTTCTTATGTGAGGGTGAGCATCCATGCAGCGCTGGATCAGCAGCCCTGTGTAGAAGCAAACTATAGCAACCACAAAGAAGAGAGCAAGGCTCATCCATCCTCCTTCTTGAAGTGCATAAGGTATGGAGAGAACCCCAATTCCTGCAAAATAAATTTTTGAGCCAAAGAAGATGACATAAGATAACATGAGTTTCTTCTTTCATGAACACAGTACAACTTTGGGTGAACAGAAGACAATAGAAACCAAAACCATCTGGAAAGGGAAATTAATCAAACACTTCATTTGCAGCTAACTTTAATTCTGAGCAGCGACTGCTCAGCTGAACTACAGTACAACAATAGTTGAACTTGAACAGAAAAAACATGGAGATCTGACAATCCCAAGTCAATAAAACAGTAAATTATACCACACGCACACTCAGAGAGAGAGAGAGAGAGAGAGAGAGACCAGAGATGGCGTTGGTGGCGTTGAAGCAAGTTCTTCCGAATGTAGCTCCCCTTTGGCGTTGGTTGTGTAGGAGGGAAGCTCTAACTGAGATGCCGCTTTCTTCATCTAGAAATGAGCTCGGGGGAGCTGGGGATGGAGTTGATGGAGGAAAGTTGGCTGCCATTAATAGATCCGGAAGGTGCGAGGGGCGATGAGGAAGAGCAAAGGCAGTGGAATGAAGGTCTTCGTTCGGAGAACTTATTGCAGTCCATAAGTAAATTTTGCGGCCGGCCTGCGGGTCCCACTATTCCGATTCGATATATATAATAATTTTTATCATATATGTATCTTAAAATATTTCATACATAATAAATTTTATTATATATATATCATAATATATTTTATACATAATAATTTTTATCACATATATATTATAATATATTTCATATATAATAATTTTTATCACATATATATTATAAATTATTACATATGAGATATTTTATGATATATATATGATAAAAATTAGTATATATGAGATATATTATAATACATATGTGAGCAAACTTGCTATATATGAGATATATTATGATACATATATAATAAAATCTGCTACGTATGAGATATTTTATGATACATATGCGATAAAAATTGTTACGTATGCCGAACCGTGATGGTGGGACCCGCACGCAAGTGTCGTACGCCGAATGGCTGCTGCAAAATCTATGTTCGATTGCAATAATTTTCCCTTCGCGACAGGGGAGATATTCATATATAAAAATCCCATTCAACACATGGAAGAAGCCAAATGGCCTGCTGAAGCTGCACATGGACATGTTGTAAATGCATGCTAATGTTCTTCATCTCTGCCAACCTTTGTCTTATGCCCATGACGCAAGACCGGCTACAAAATTCCACAACGTTATCCAGTCTACCATAAGGAAATAATAATAATAATAATAATAATAATAATAATAATAATAATAATAATAATAACATATAAATAAATAATTCAGTATTAACAAAACTATCAAATAAAAAAAATATTTTTCTCTAATTACTAGATTAAATTAGATACTATATTCATTTAAAATATTAATGTGTTTTTTAAATTAATAAATTAGTCTAATAATTATAAAAATAATCAATTATTAGTTCTAATCTATTTACATATTATTTCAACTTATTTTCAAAAAATCTCAAGTATTATTGGTTCTCATTATTACTATCAATTAGCTTAAACAAGAAAAACCCAATTGCTATTAACCCACGAGTGTAAGTTGTCGTCCGTATGCGACTTACACTTGATTCTGTCCGGTTTTCTTATTTACAAAAGCATGACATCTTGTAATTTCAAACGAATCAATGACGTGGAAATCATGAGAATTTAAAAATTTGACGACGTGTTCCGTATCTTATGAAGAAATCATAAGGTTTTAAAAATTTAGCCTAGGTGAAGCTCCATTTACTTTGATTTATGAATATAGAAGTGTCGGAATTTGAGCAAATTTGACCTAATCTTAAGTTTTAAGTTTTCGAATTCGAGTTAGCTTTAGTTTGTGCCGAGCTGAGTATCAATTATTTGAACATCGAGTCTGTTCAAGTAAAGTAATCAGCTTCTTTCGTAAACAAAACTTCATTTCAAGTATTATAATTTTATTCATAATAATGTTGTTGAATCTTAAATATCTAATATATATATATATATAGCTCAAGACGTTATTGAAAAAATATTACTCGTCATATATATAGTATAACGCATAAACATTATATTTCACAAATGTCGTGTCAAATTTTTCATTTCAAACGAACAAGCTTGAAGTTATGCGAAAATCTAATTGAGCGCGAATTAAGCAAAAGTTAAACAAGTTTTAAGTAAGCTTCAAGTTTAAATCAATGATCTTGCTGGTAAATAATGTTTTTTTGCAGTACATCACTATATAAAGAGAGATGATTAAATAAGTCAAATAGAATTTGATATAATAAAATGATAAATAATGAGAAATATAAATGTAAGAACAAATAAATTTAAGTGAAAAATTCTAAAACTAGAAAAAGAATAATGGGTAGAAAAGAAAAGGAGATTACTAAATTAAAGTAAAAATATGCATAGGAGGAGCGATGACTACAAGTTATTCAGATTACTACCGTTCTAGCAGAAGAGAGCAAAATAGATAGAAACTCTAGAATTAAAATCGAGTCAAAATAAAATAATTCAGGCCTGTCGGTTTGATCCCTCCGCTTGCACTACTTAATCTCAAATTTTAATTTTTCACATTACTTTTTTTCCTTAAATTATCATACCGTTAGCTCTCCGAGTTAAACTATACAGAATTTAGGTCTCAAAACTCTAACACATATATATATATATATATATATATATATATGTATGTATTTTGTCAAGCTGGAAGGATATTATTTTGATAATGGAGTTATATTAAGATGATTTTTTCAAAATAGTATAACAAATTAATTAATTAATTAATATTATTTTAAAAATAATAATAAATGGAGCATATTTCTAACACTATTAGTCATTTTTCATTAAATAGAAGTTGTACAAGCATCGAGCGACTTCTGTTATAATGAAGTCGCCTGTCGTTCGGGCATATTCAAGAGAAATCACTTTTATTTTCTTACTTAAAAGTTATTAAAATAACTTTTAATTTTTTTTAAAAAAAATATTGAAGTCGCTTGGAGAATGAGCGACTTTTGTGACACATAAGTTGCTCGTTTCTAGAGGCTACTTCAATGATACAGAAGTCACCTGAGTGGCGGGCGACTTCTGTGTCTCAGAAGTCGCCCGTCGTTCGGCGACTTCTCATGTTTAACAAAAAATGACTGACGATATTAAAAACATGCTCCATTTATTAATTTTTTAAATAATATTAATTTATTAATTAATTTATCATACCTATTTTTAAAAAAACATCTTAAACAAGTATAATTCACAAAGAGAAAATGTGACGAAAAATTTGATATAAAAAACTCTAAAAATTGAGTGCATCTTTATCGATGAGTGTTCTTTAAGAATATTTCTTCGGACAAAAATTTGGTCACCATGCACTCAATCGATGATTGACTTTTGCTTCTACATTTCTCTCGATGCGACAATTTTCTTATCACAAATAGAGTTATGATAGCGATCGATATAAATTTTAAAATTGATTAATATAAAATTTAAATTTAAGACAAGAAGCATGAACACCATATGGTATTGTATTCCTGCGTTCTTACGTCGAACTTCCTAATTAATTTTTTCTAAATTATTTTCAGAAAAAAAATGCTTACTGGAAATTATTAACGTTATTGCATGATACTTATTATTTAATTATTTAAAAATTTATTTTATTTTTGCATCTATTCAATGTATCAAATCTACTTTAAGTTTAATAATTTTTAAAAAAATAAAGTTATTGATTATGATTTTTTTTTTGAAAATTTTATAATTACTTACGAATTTAAATGTATAACTTTTATATTAATTCATCATCTAAAATTCTGTATTAAAAAAATTATAGTAATATTAAACACGTGTGGTTCGATTCAAAACATGATGATTGTCATATTTGAAATATGAATAGTTTTTTTTTTTAATTTGAAATTAAAAAAAAAATATACTTATTGAACTCGCACCTAGTGGTAATGAAAAGAACTTAAATGAAATGAAATAAAATAAAATAAAATATTAATCAGAGAAACTAAAAGTTCGTGAGTTTCACATTGTACCTGTATAAATTTATGAAAAATCAATAAATATTTGATAATATTAACGGAGCATTTAGTTTAATACTATCAAACTGTTCTATTAGTGTTATCTTAAAATTATTATTTATTTTTTTTATTATTATATTAAAAAATAATAATAATAATTAATTCAAGTTTTTCATTTACTTACATTATTAAATGTCACTTAATTTTAAGTGATATTTAAATATTATTTTAAAATACTAATTTTATATTTATTTATATATAAGGCACACATTAATATATCAAGCATATTTATAATTAATTTTTCTAAATAATATAATATAAATTACAATATAAACTAAAAGTCTCGTTAAGAATGTATTTAGATAATAATTATAAAAAATTATAATGAAAAAGAGAAGTGAGATTGAATTAATTTTTTATTATTATTTTTTAATAATAATTTAAAAATTATAAAATATCTATATGGTATTTATATATAAATAACATTAATTTTTAGATATTGAGCACCCTTTATATAAGTCTTAGATAGTTTTTAATTTAAAATGTTGAACCTAGCTAATTAATTAATTTATTGAATAATAATAATATTAAGAGTAACAAAATTCAATTCTTTTGATCAGTTGGTGTCGCAAAACTTATGAACAGATAACTCACAAGTTTCAAAGAAAAAAAATATTGAATACAGATTTGTAATTTTTGAATCATTTATTTTAAACTCAAACGTGATTATTTTATTAAGAGCTGCTTATTCTTCAGATGATTCTAATTTACTCATATGAATATCATTCCGGTGATCACTTCTCACCTTTTGCGATCCCGAGTCATCACAACATGAGTTGATAAATAATAAATGACGACTCGAAATAGAATTCGAGTCGTCATAATTTATGTGAGAAAATTCAAAAAATGGGGGTAAAATTAATTAATATGTTAAAAATAGGAAGAATTACACGCATCATTTTTAAAAGAAATTTTTTATTTATTTAGTCCTCAAAGTTAGACATTTAACTCTAACGACTCCATAATTTCAATGTGTAATTATGATCTGCATCAAAAAGTAAAAACAAAATTACAAATATTATCTCTTCTTATTAATAAATGGTTAGTTTTTTTTTCTCTTTTAACAAAATAAAATGGCAAGATTTTTTTAATATAATGAAAGAGGGTGTTATTTATAATTATATATTTAAAATATAATATTACATTTATATATATATATATATATATAATTTTTAAAATTAAATGAATAAATGTTATTTTTAAAAAGGAATAATTACCTACGTGCCACACAATTTAATTTTATTTATGTCACCCATATATTCTTAGTTAATTACGCTATGCACACTCAAAACATTACAAAATCTTACATACACATATTTGAGTTAAAACTTAATCAAAGTCTATTTAAAAAAAAATATTCTGTTAGTAAATCATTAAAATTATACTTTTACTCTTAATGGTACATATTTTTCTCTTCCTTAATATTACACTAAAGCGCTGATTTGTCCTAAAATTAATTCACGTCGCGGATGTCTCTTTCCTTTACCGCCACCTAAATATTAAGATTTTAGAATTTTCACTTAAAATATATTTAAATATCCTTAAAATAATATAACGAATTGCTCAGATTTTTTGTAATCTAACTATAGTTAGATTATTGAAAAATTATAATTACTTATTATAATAAAATAAATTAAAAATATGTGTATATAAGATTTTATAATATTTTGAGTGTGAATAGCGTAATTAACTAAGAATGGATAGATAAGATATAAATAAAATTAAATTATGTGATAAGTAATTAATTATCTTTTTTAAAAATTAATATTTGTAATTCACAAAATATAAAATTCTCGCGGTTAACGAAGCCGCTAAAAAATGAATTAAAAAAAATGAAATTATTGAAAACAAATTTCAGCCGACATAATATGTCAGGTGATTCACTTTTTTGGGGAAAATGATTAATAAAAATAAACATTTTTGGAAAAATGAGGTTTTCGGTAATTAAACGTTTTTTTTGGATCACAATTAAACTTTTATTTTTTTAGAAAATAAATTATTTTGTTTTTATCCCATGCGAAATAAGAACAATTCCACACATAATTTTCGCACTGGGGAGGGAATCTCCATGTGGAATCCATTAATGAACACATGAAAATACTTTTTTTTTCAAAAAAAATATATATTTTACTATAAATTTTGATAAAATTTTATAATTTATTTATAATTACATAGCAGACATTAAAATCTAATAAAATCATATATTTTATATGATATTTTTTAAAAAATATTATTAAATAAATTACTAATATATTTTTATTAATCGTATCTTATTTTATATAATTTACAAGTATATAATAATGGCTTTCATTATACGAAAATATTAGAATCTAAAATTTATAGTTTAGTTTTTAGTTTTTAAATAATTTAAAGCATATGTTTTATTATTTTATATTTTAAATTATAATTTTATGCTCAAGATTTAAATTACAGTAAATTTTTATTGAGAAATAATGTAAAATTTATTATTTTTGATAAATAAGATATTAAATAATGTAGTTGCCCTGTTTTTAAATATATTTATTATGTTAAAATACTAGGAATTATTACATTCTTATTTTACTTTAATTTTAAGTCTCTACTTTGTTTTAATTTTAAAGATGTAAGTAAAGAATAAAAAAAATTATATTATATATTTCTAATAAATGATGATAAATTGAATAATCAAAATTTAAAATTTTAATTCACTAAATTAATTCAATAAATTAAGATTTTAAATTATAATTGATTATTTTTTTTTAAAAAAAAGTTACATCTACCACCTCTAAAAATCTATTATTTTTAAGTGGCACTCCTAAAATTTATTATTTGCAGATAGCATTCCTCATTTTAGGATGAATTTACAAGCAGCACCCCGCTTTTAAAGTTAGATATGAGTGTTATATAAAAATAATAAATTTTGAGATGCCGCCTAAAAATAATGATTTTTTGAGAGTAATAAATATAAATTTTTTTTAAACATAAACTAATATATAATTATTGTAAATTAGAAGAACCTATTAATAATTTATTCTAGATTTTTTATGTAAAAGTAAATATAAAAAGTTTGAGGCACACCAATCATGCTTTGCTTTACCAGGTTCCACATCAAGCCCATGTCATTTACTATGATGAGAAGATAACTTGTTCTTTTCTTCCTTATTATATAAATTTTAAATGAAACAATCTTTATTAAAAATTATCAATAATATAAAATAAAGTTAATTATTATATTAAAATATATAAAAAATATATGATATAATTTTATTATTATTTTAGTATCTGTATAAAATATGAAATAAAATTAATTTTTTTTATTTTAAATTGGGACATTTAACATAAAAATCAGACTAATTTATGAATTTCACTATAAATCTCAAAATATTACAGATATTATATCTAAAATAGCTATTTTTTTATTTTTCACATACTGTAGTAAATTCTATCAGAAAATTTAATCATAGTTAAATCTCAATAAAATCTCACTCATTGATCACATCATTTAACCATTGACCTTCATGTTAAGGCATCGCGGAGCTGCAATGGTTCCGGCAGTAGCGTATTCATGCGATACGATAACATATTCTCCCGAGGCGATAGCGTATTCACGCGAGCATCACTCTGCTATTTGCATCTTCTTCTTACCGGAACCAATGCAGCTCCGCGATGCCCTAACATGGAGGTCAATGATTAAATGATGCGACCTTCATGTTAAGGCATCGCGAAGCTGCAATGGTTCCGGCAGTAGCGTATTCACACGATGTGACAGCATATTCTCCCGAAGCGATAGCGTATTCACGCAAGCATCACTCTGCTATTTGCATCTTCTTCTTACTGGAACCAATGCAGCTCTGCGATACTCCAACATGGAGGTCGATGATTAAATGATGCGACCTTCATGTTAAGGCATCGCGAAGCTGCAATGGTTCCGGCAGTAGCGTATTCACACGACGCGACAGCATATTCTCCCGAGACGATAGCGTATTCACGCGAGCATCACTCTACTATTTGCATCTTCTTCTTACCGGAACCAATGCAGCTCCGCGATGCCCTAACATGGAGGTCGATGATTAAATGATGCGACCTTCATGTTAAGGCATCGCAAAGCTGCAATGGTTCCGGCAGTAGCGTATTCACACGATGCGACATCATATTCTTCCGTGGCGATAGCGTATTCACGTGAGCATCACTCTGCTATTTGCATCTTCTTCTTACCGGAACCAATGCAGCTCCGCGATACTCTAACATGGAGGTCGATGATTAAATGATGCGACCTTCATGTTAAGGCATCGCGAAGCTGCAATGGTTCCGGCAGTCGTATTCACACGATGCGACAGCATATTCTCCCGAGACGATAGCGTATTCACGCGAGCATCACTCTACTATTTGCATCTTTTTCTTACCGGAACCAATGCAGCTCCGCGATGCCCTAAAATGGAGGTCGATGATTAAATAATGCGATCAATGGCCGAGATTTTGTTGAGATTTAATTATGGTTAAAACTTTTAATAGAATTTAGTGCAGGATGTGAAAAATGAAAAAATAGTTATTTTAGATGTGCTAACTGTAATATTTTGAGACTTATAATAAAAATCTTAAATTAGTCCAATTTCTATGTCTATCATATAAATGTCTCTTTTAAATTATGTGTGGTGTGATGTGATTTTTTTTATTGAAATTAATTAGATTAATTTAAAATTTGCTTAATAAATAGCTTCTGAAAATTAATATAAATATATTATTTTAGTTATATTGATGTAAATAATTTTTGAGGTATTTTGAATTGTAATAGATTTATTTGATGACTAGTCAATAAACAAATACGTTTTAGAAGTCTCACCACATAATATATAAATTCTATTTCGGATATAAGGGCGAGAGAATAGCTTGAAAATAGAAAGTTAATCAATGATCAGATCAGCATTTAGCTCAAATCGAACTCGACTCAAGCTCATATGGTAGGATTGAATTGAACTTGGCTTGATATTTCTTATTTAAATATAAATAATATATTCAATAATTTTATGTAATTATTAGAATATTAATCAAGTTGATCTAATTTTAAAGGACAACTTATTTTTTATTTTTTAATTTAATAAATTGCATTTTTTACTATATTTAGAATAACAATTAGGTTGACCTAATAATTGCCATTTTTTTTCTACCCTAAAATCTGGTCTTGTCAATGCATCTGATTTGAGTCAGGTTGACTTTAACTTGGATCTGAATTCATATATATTAAATCGGATTTACATTAGATTGGGTTACGGTCAATTGGAGTCCTCTCGAGTTGGAAATCGAAGTGAGAAATATTTGATTCATTTAAAATAAAACTAATTATTTGAAGTATTTTCCACAATTAAATGTAGAATAATGTTAAATTTATTCTAAATAAATTGAGAAAAATATCATAAGTTTATGAATTTAAATATTTTAATTTAAATATCATTGTTTGTAATATATATATATATATACATATAGTGTTCTCTATTTAAGATTCCAATAAAAGAATTATTAGTCATGAAATATATCTATATAAATTATAAATCAGATTACATTAACTAGTCGGGTTAATAGTGATATGGACATCATCGATTTTTTTTGTGAATCGATTGGGTCGATAAACGGAGGGGGTTAAGGATCAAGAAATGAATCCATTTGGCAGGAGTTTAATTAAATCGAAACTCGGATCATGATTCGATCGATCGACAGGCGTACCTTAATCCCATTCTATTGTAAGTCTTTAACCCTTCCAAAAGCCTTCCTATAGCCATGAAGTAAAGTATAATTTCTTCTTCACTAGTGGGCACTGTAGATTTTTTCTTCTAAGGTTTTTTCACGTTCTTAATTGTGTTCATTTGATTGAGAATTCTTCATAAAAAATGAAACAAAATGAGAGAGAGGGGGAGAGAGAGAGAGAGAGGCATAGATATAATTTCTCATATGTGAGTTTATTTATTTATTTATTTATTTTATTTATGACAGGACTTATGCGAGTGTTTTTGGAGGTATTATTAGAATATAAAAATTGAGGATAAGCGTTTTTCGGATTGTTAGAAGATCAAGTGTAACATTAACTATTGAGGAACGTTATATCTTTTTTTATCTTTTTTAAAATAAAGTCCGTATAAAATCAATATGAAATTTGTCGTATTAGTAGTGGTCATGGTGATGATGATGATCTCAAAATTAAAGGAGTGATACTAGTTTTGGAATAATGAACTACAAATATCACGGGCCGCTACTTATTGGATGAAAAAATTATTGAATTCGGACGTCTGACTCACAATATCATGAGCTGTTTGTTGGTTGGAAAAATTATTGGATTCGAACGTCTGACCAATGTTAAGCTTTTGTTTTAATGACAGTAATTATTTTCTATGCTGATGACATAGAGGCCTTCTTCAAAGTAAATTACGAGCTAAGTTGGGTTTTACTCGAGTAATTTCAACTCAAGAAACTTGGCCAAGGTAAAGGCTCAAATAGTATGAAGCTAAGCTACATGATACCATAGTAAGGAGATTAAATTAAATTAAATTTAATTATAAAAACTTGCATAATCATAGAAGTTTCATGAAAAAATCTCAATGAGATTTATAGAGCTCAGTGAAAATTCAAAGAACTTATATTCAAAGAAAAAAACCCATCAAATAGCTACAGAAATTAACTACCATGTTTAAATTTTGAATTAATTAAAACAAAGAGCAAGAAAAAAAATGAGATAATTATGTACATAATAGTTCATATTATCATAATTACGTGTATCACACTCATTTTTAAAAAATGATACTGCAGCTTTAAAAAAAATATGTGGAGTATAATTTTTAGGTGTGTGGCTTGTAATTTTTAAAAAGAAATATTTGATATGTAAATATGGTGATATAAAATATTTTGTATGTAAATGTTCTGAAAAAAAAAAAGCAAATTATGTACCAAATTCTCTGTTGAATTAAAATAAATAAAAATATATATACTCGACTCAAAAAAAGTAAACTAAACTCTAGAATGAGTTGATCTTTGTGTCTGTCAATAACTTGAGATGCAATCAAAAGCTTGCATTATTTTGTATGACAACAATGAGAGTTAAAGAAATGGAGTGAATTGAAATGATAGAAATTGAGAAAATGTGACAGCATATAAATCAACCATGTGCTATCATGTGAGAGGACATTTTTTATTGGAATAATATTATATCTCAACTTTATCAAAAAAAAAATTATAACTCAACATTTATCAAAAAAATAATAATATTTCAACTAATTTACAGTATAATAATCTTTCAAAAATATATGAAAATTTTTCAAAATACAAATACAAATATATATTTCACTTACGGGCGACATACAATCAATCATCTAAGAAAGTCCACATGAGAGAAGTCGCTAAATACTCGCGTATGACTGCATATTTAAATTTAAAAATTTACGTATGTTATTCTCAAATAAGTTTTTTTTACATACGACACTCTTATTTTGAATATGAATTTATAAGCAGCACCCCCTACACTAATTTCTGTTTACTATTCTTTGAATTTAACTAGGATTTATATATGTAACTAAGACTACATATTATCTGTTTCAAGGAGATTCATAATAATAAAATTATAAAAAAAAATAGAAATCTTAAAAATAGACAAAAAAAAATATAAAAGAGATTAAAAAAAAATAAAAATTAAAAACATAAATGATGAATTTCATTTAAGGATAATCTAACACTTAAATGAAGGACTAGAAGTAATATTAGTTATAATATTAATTCTAATTGGGTTGAAATGATATATGGAAAACAGAAGTTAGCACGAGGATTCTGCATATAAATTTACACCTAAATATTTAAAATCTTATTTTTCATTTAAAATTTATAATTTCTATTTTGTGAGCATGGCATTACTTAATTAGAATATTTATTTGTAACACATTTTTGTATTATACAAATATGATTACAAAAATTATAAAATTTAAATATGCAGTTATTGTTCATCCATCGGACTAAAAATCTGGGTATCTAAAAAATTTTCGTGTTGTTTATTACTTTTGTGTTTGGTTGGAAATATGTAATTTTTCTAAAAAAAAAAAGAAATATGATTTTTAAACGCTTTGTTTAGTTCTCAATTTAAGGGTGACAAAATATGATCCGACCCGTAAACTGGACCTGAATTTGACCCGCAAATTTTGAATATAGGTCATGAATTTTGACCCGTTTATTAAAAAAGTCGAATTCAGATTGAGCATAATCAGATCGACTAGAATTCGAGTTGAGCATTTATCAAAAAATACTCTATAAATAGGTCGAATCAACCTGCCAACCCAATCTATTTATCAATCAGGTTGGATTTAGGTTATAAATTTTGACCCATTTAATAAATGATCGGATTCGGATTAAGGCTATTCGAGTCAGGTCGGATTTGGGTTCGATCCGCACCAGACCCGCCAACCTATTTTGCCTTCTCAACAAGTTTGCTTACTGCATTTGAGGCAGATTAAAACGTACACGGCAAATAACTTAAATGGGTAACGTGAACCCACGTTGTGTACCAAACGCAGAACATGTTCATCAGTTGGATATATGAACCAAAAAACATAAAAAAAATCAAAAATGTTTTTTTTTAATGCAAGCATATCACAAGAATATTTGCAAATATACAAACATATATATATATATTTACAAGTTACTATATATAAATAAATAAATGATCAACTTGCTTTTAGCAGGAAACTTTCTAAAATTAAAGGTAAATAGCATTTTGATACCTTCTATTTTATCGTATATGCGTGTAAGTTCATCAAAATTTCAAATTAAACAAACTAATCTACCAATTTGAATAAAAATGTTAATGAGTATTTTATTATTAGTAATAAATGTGACTTGTGTAGCAAAAAAACAAAATTAGATAGCATAATTAATTTTTTAAGGACAAATTATATTCAAATCCTTGAATTTAACGTTTAATAACGCAGGATTTAAGTTTTTAAAATTATAATATCAAGGCCCTGAATTTTAATAAATTATTAAATAGAAATTTTTTTATTTTTTTTTATTAATTTTTTTTAAAATTATCATTTTACTCCTCCCCTAGAGAGAGAAGGAGATTGGGAGAGGGGCAAAATGGTAATTAAAAAAAAAAAATAAAAAAAAATAAAAAAAAACTCATTTAATAATTTATTAAAACTCAGGAACCTCGATGTTATAATTTAAAAAATATGTAACTATGCATTAAATTCAGGGACCTGAGTGTAATTTGCTCTTTTTTTAATTATAAAAAAAAGGTAGAGAGACTCATTTGGTAAAAGCAAATAAGAAAGATTCAAATACTATTTACAGTGAAATTAATTCTCCCCAACTACCTCTCTCTCCAATCTCATTATTGCGTGCAGAGCAGGCCAATATTGTTGTATGAGATATAGTGGTTGAGCATTAAATGCTGCAGAAGTCCTTCAATGAGAGAAGAAAATCACATCATTGAATGCTCATGGCCATGAAGATTCAATCAGGGCTCCCTCCCATTGTCCTCCTCGCCCTCCTTCCATCCTTTTTTTCTTCCCTTCCCTCTGCTCAAGATTTTGATTTCTTCTATTTTGTTCAGCAGGTCAATTAGTCTCCCTTTCTTCTCTCTAGTTATCTGTTATCATTCCCTTCTTTTTGCATGCTGAATGATGTGATATGGGGCAGTGGCCGGGGTCGTATTGCGACACAAAGAAGAGCTGTTGTTATCCCACCACCGGAAAGCCAGCAGGGGATTTCGGGATCCATGGTCTCTGGCCCAACTATAACTCCGGCGATTATCCCTCCAGCTGCGATCCGGATAGCCTCTATGATTCCTACCAGGTCCCCTTCTTCCCTCTCTTGCTTTAAAGCTTAAGCTTGCAAGTCACAGGTAAATTTATTTGCTCGGCATGCAGATTGAGGATTTGGTAGGCAGCATGCAAGAGGAATGGCCAACTCTGGCGTGTCCAAGCAGCGATGGCAACAAGTTCTGGGAGCATGAGTGGGAGAAGCACGGCACGTGCTCCGAATCCGTCCTCGATCAGCATTCCTACTTCCAGTCAGCTCTCCAGCTCAAGAACAAGATCAACCTCCTCCAGATCCTCAAGGGTGCAGGTATCATCACGAACCTTTAAAACAACACATTATGCACATGTTGATCTTTGGAGAATTAAAGCTACCTGATCATTAATGGTGGCAGGGATCGAACCTGATGGGGGATTCTATAAGGTGAGCAGCATCAAGGATGCGATCAAGGAGGCGACCGGGTTCACGCCATGGATAGAATGTAATGTGGATGAAGCTCGTAACAGCCAGTTGTACCAGGTCTACCTGTGCGTCGACCCCTCAGCCAGCAGGCTCATTGAGTGCCCAATCTTTCCAAAGGGCGCAAAGTGCCATCGTGAGATCGAGTTCCCAGCATTCTAATCAACTGCTTGTTTCCCTTTTACAGATGTATCTCTTCAATTCTGTGAAATGCAGACAGTAAGAATTATACATAATATGTGCATTTATACATTTGACATATAATACAATATACATATAAACATTTATACATACAAATACAACACCATGAGAACAAAGAACTTCTTAGCACCACGGTTTAAAGCCAATGACGAACACAAAATTATGCTGCAAAATTAGGACTCTGCATGCATGAGCACAAGTTTTGATGTTTACTGCTTTAAACGGAAAGATTATTGAAAAAATTTCACAATTTATATCATGTAGTTGACAAACAGAATCTTTGGGTTTTGTTAGGTGGGTGCCTCCTCATGTCGATCCAAACAAAATAGCTCAAATTTATGAGGCAGTTTTTGTGCAAAAAGGCCATTAAGCATCCCCATTTTTCTGCCATTCCCGCAAGCCTTACTTCAAGAGGGAAAGAGAGACAGAGGAGGAGGAAGCTATAGCAAATTCAAGGTGTTTTCTACCATTCTCTCCATGATTAAGGAAGACCTACTGGATGATAACCTGAATCCCTGCTCAATTGCCCTGTGCAGCCACCTATGCTTGGTCGCCCTATGCAGTCGTTCGCACGTGCGTGATGAAGGCATAGGTGTGAACCGGTCCATCCCGGAACTGTTAAAACCGCCGGATCAAATATAGTATCATCTCATCCCATCCCACGTAGGAGAAGATAAGGGTATTTTTGTCATTTTATATTTAAAAATTTAATTTAAAAATATATTTTATTTAAAAAGATAAAAATTTAAATTAATTAAAAGAGACTGATTGAAATATTAATGTCAACCTCAGAGAACATTTTGAAAAAGCTTTAAAATCAAAAACTTACTGGATATTACCTCCTAGTATAAGGAACTTGGATGATATTTACCTTATATATATATATATATTAAAAAAATTATATATATGTTCAATTTAGTTAAAGACATTAATTGGCTATACAATAGTAACCCAATGATGCTGGTTTTGATAGCAAATTTTAATGGTGATTTTCCAACAGAAAAAACTTCATACAACACTTTTCTTACAACTATGTAGCATAACTCTTCTCTACATAGCAGAGTAATGCAAAACAAAATACAAATTTGATTTCTGCTAGAAAACTGGACAAAGAAGGGTAAGGCATTACATTTAGAAGAGGTCAGTGGAAGCTTAACAAAGAAGCCCTTATAAAATGAAGATCAAGATCTGCTTCAGACCTCTAGTAGGTGAGGATAGAGAAGTTGAAAAGAAGTTGTAGCACAAGAGATTGAGCCATATAAGTAAGAAAGGCCTCAAAGTCATCCAGTAGAAAAACCTCATACTAACCTTTCAAAGTAAAATTGACAAATCTATTGATTATCTTGCAAGAAAGCAAATCAAAAATATTGTCTGCTCTGACTTTAAGAAATTGTAAGATTTAAGTATTTCCTAGAAGGTAACCATTCCAATACCACCCTAGTTTAAGCACGCTTAATTGTTGTGTTTCCTATCATTAGTCTCACAGTCTTATCTAAAAGTTACATCTAATATTTGGTATTATGTTATTTATTTATACAATTTAGAAAATCTCATTTTTTTTAATGTACGACAATTCATTATTGTGACGACTTGTGACCAAAAAGGGCAAGGAACTGATCACTAGAGTGATGCCCATATGATTGAATTGAAATCACTCGGACAAGGAGTGGCTCCTGGCAGTGATACATATATGATTAAATTGAAATCACTCGAACAAGGAATGACTTATGGCAGGCTTTTAAGTTGAGGGGAATAGAACCATCATTTTCACAGATGATTGCACCAAAATGGTATGTGCATATGAGTTGAAGAGCAAAATCAAGTTTTGGATTTCTTCAAATAGTTTCATGTCGTAGTTCAAAATGAAAATGGAAAGCAGTTGAAGAGTATCATATCAGACACTGGAGGTGAATACATGACCATATAAGGGAGTACGGAATAAAACCTGAGAAGGCTATTCTTAAGGCACCTTAGCAGACGGATTGCCAGAGACAATAAATGGAACTATAGTAGAAAGTATTTGATGTATGCTCTCTCACGCAAAGCTGCTTAAATCCTTTTGTGGGGAGGCAATTCAAATAATCTCAACAATCTTTCTCTCTTTGTTCATTTCAATAGTGACATAACATAGTTAGGACAGGGAAGTTTTGTTGCACAAGCATTTGAAATGCTTGGGGTAAAACTTATATGCACATTCCTAGAGATGAAAGCTCTAATGTAATAGCCTGCCCTTGTAGATAATTGCCCTCTTAGCCCATGGGCTGCATGGTTTTAAAATACATATACGGGATAAAGATACATCCCCATACATACCCAGGAGCAAATTCACATAGATATTCACCCCCAAAGTTATTAGGCAGTTTTATAACATAATAATATTTTTAATAAAATAATTATTAAATTTATATAATACGTAATTATTGCACTCCTACAACTCCTCTTTAGCCGCGCAGTCAACCCCCTCTCTGAATTCCGAAAACGTAGCTTTGTAGCCCCATGTCACCTCTGCCGCCAGGCTCTTGCCAAACCCCGTCGCCTCCATTCGACCCTCTCCGTCAAGCCGGTGCCTCATTCGGCAAATATCCATTTGGACAATTATATATTTGATTTGCACAATGTCAATGACTTTGTTCATTTGAAAGGAATTAGTAATCTTAGTAAAAAATTAGTGAAAATAAATAAACATATTATTTATCAATTAGTTTACTTGCTTATAAAATTGACATTAACTCTTCTATTTGCCAATGCAACTGGAGAAAGAGCATTTTCAATGATGAATATTGTGAAAAAGCAACTACAAAATAAGATGAGTGACTCTGGGTGAATGATTGTTTGATTATATTTATTGAGAGAAATATATTCAATAAAGTTGATAATGAGTAGTTTAGCAATGCTTTCAAAATATGAAAACTCTTTGAGATCAATTGTAATATCATTTCATTATATTTGAAGTTTATGTTAGTAATGATTTTGAATTTTTATTTTTGCAATTTAAACAAATTTAAATTTTTATAATATTATTGTGCAAAGTTTATTTAACTCCCCTGATTTAAGGTTATGGCTCCGCCACTGTACCTAACATCTCTCCTGAGACTTATCTATGTGAAACTAAATGTCATGTTTGTCCATATGGGGCTAAATCTATGGGATAACAGTAAGAATGATGATGAAGGTGGCAAATGAATGACCCTATATGCTCTAGACACAATTAGCTCTGATATCAAGATAATGTGGTGGAAGAGTCACTGACTCACTAGTGTGATCCTAAAGCTACCAAAATATAAGTGTGCCTAGGTGTACATGCAATAATGGGTTTCTAGCTTAATAAATAAGCCTAAAATACACTAATTTGTGTACTTAAAAATGATCAAATTATATGAGTTTGAAATTACACAGTATGACACAACACTGAGGAGATTAAACTAATTTCCCTTAATTAATCTTATTTGCATATTCACATAAAAATTTCATAAAGATTTTAAGAATTAAGTTCTGCTTTAAATAAATCCAATAAACTTATGCAAGTATGATAAGAAATCTACCAAGTGTCTAAAGAAAACAACTACAATGCAATAGACTTAAATCACTTAAACATAGGAAAATATGATGATCTTCAACATAAGGATAAGAAACTATGAAACCATCAACAACAACCAAACATTAGGCTCAAATTAGACTATAAGATCAGCAAGATAATAATCCTGTTTCAAAATCAAGATAAGTTATCCAATGCAGGAAAAAGACATAACCAAAACACTTGAACCAAAACAGTGAACAGCCACAGATTAATATCTCAAGACATTCATGGAAATAACAAGAAGGAAGCAAAGCTAACTTGTTTCAAGATTCAAACTATATCATAACAGTGAATTAACAACTCAGAACAAGCATCCAAGGGAGATCAGGATTACATAAAAAATCTAAGGAAAACAGAGGAAAATCATGGAATTAGAAGCGCTAAAAACTATCAAACCTGAAGCCTCTATGAAACAGTAGCAGCCCACTGCCGCTCCTGCACGAACCGAGCACCCGCTGTGCCGGAACTCAAGTCTCTCCGAAGATGAACTCAAGTTTCAAACGGTGGTCGCAGCCCAAGCGCGAGCGGAGCTTTGAGAGCAGGAGGAGCAGCGGCGCGTGGAGGACGTGGGCGGATGTGGCGCGTGCGGCGTGTGGTCGGCGAGGGCCGGCGACGTACGCCAAATTGACGGAGAGCTGAGTCGAGACTCGACCGGGCGACCCACACGAATTAGCTAGGTGGCAGAACGGGTCGGCGGGTCGGGTTCGAGTTAAACCCGAATTCGACCCGACCCGAATAGCCTCAACCCGAATTCAACTCATTTAATAATGAGTCAAAATCTATGACTCGAATTCAACCCAATTAATAAATGGGTCAGACTGACGGGTCGACTCGACCCATTTATAAAGTATTTTTATAAATGTTCAACCTGAACCCTACCTGACCGATTATGCCCAACCCGAACCCGACCCGTTTAATAAATGAGTCAAAATTTATGACTCATACTCAAAATTTATGGGTCGAGTACAGATCAAATTTACGGATCGAGTCATATATTGTCACCCCTTATTTAGCAACTCCAGCGAAAAAATAACCAGGCCCGATTGCCTGTTAGGTCTACATGGAAAAATTGCATATAAGTCTTCTTATTTCTTGCTTCTTCATAAATAACTCCTTCAGCTCGGCTTAACTTATTTGAGTCCATTTCTATCGATTGACTAAAGCTAATCTGATACGACTTGAATCCAATAGACCCAAAGTGATGCCAACATGTTCACTAAGGCCTTGTTGGCTTACCCAATTTAAAATTAACTCGATTTATTTTAACCTAACATATCACATTATTCATAAATTTTAATATTAAAAATTAATTATATTTTATATCATAAATATAATTTAAAATAAAAAATTAATTTTATTTTATTTCCTACACATACTTCTAAATAATGACTAACTTATATCACATTTCTTATGTACCTCAATATTTATTTTACATCACGCACAACTTTTAATAAAAAAATATTTTCATTCAGTTTAACTTTAATTTTATTAAAATTAAATTTTACAAACAAACAGATCTAGTATTCTAAACATAATTTAGGGAGTGTTTGGCTCAATATTATCTTAGTATTTTATCATTATTTAAAAAAAATATTTATTTAATTTAATGATATTTATAAATAACTTTCTATAAAACTATAGAATCATTAATCAAAAAATAACATATAGATGATATAATATCTATATTACATAACATAACTTCAAAATAACAATAAATTAAACGCCCACTTAATAAGATCTACTTGTTTAGTTGACGAGTATTTCATCGTTATTGATTACTTTGGTGAGAACTATGTTAGCGAATTTAATTTTATATCTAGTAGGCAATCTTATTGTTGATGTATTTATTGTAATCTAAAAATTAATACAATGTATTTATTGTACTTATTTGATTTACTTAACCACTAGGATTTTTGGGAAATTTTACATTTCTTAAGCTTTTTGATATCGATATTCACTTGAAAGTCGCTCACATTTCACGACTTATATTTTGTTCAATTTATCGATGGCAATAACATTACTTCATGAAAAGGTGGTGGCTAATATTTTTGATAGTAAAAATGAATGGCTGCAAAAAACTTGGTATTAATTGAGTTCATTTTGAGCGAGTTATACGAACTCCAATTTGATTCATGTCAGCTCAAACTCACCTAAGTTTAAATGATAATTTTGACTCAAGTTAACTCGACATATAGTATGATTCGAAAATTTTTAAACTCAATTCCTCTTAAAATCTCGAGGCAACTTGAAATAAATTAGCTCCTTCGTATATTTATATATTTTATGATTAATAGTATCTAGTATTTGTGAAATTAACTATATATCTAGATGTTCATTAATTTGAGTGACTGCTAGTTTATATCGAGTGAGTTGATCGACCAGTTGAAATATATCTCAACCCGAGTTATAATTTGAAACTCAAGTTAAATTGAGCCATTATTGAGTCGAGCTCAAATTTGAATGACATTTTGCAGACATACACACATATATAATTTTTTCTCTTTGCTAAAAATTAAAAAAAATAAAATAATATCATCTAAGTTTTTAAAATTAGAGATAATATCATGCTGATTTATAATTTTAAAATTTTATTTTCTAAAATCTTGAGTCAACATAAATATTTTAATCAATTTTTTTTTTAATAAATTGTCAATTTTTTAATTTAAAAATAACCAAAAACCCCTTCTATCTTTCACCACCAGTTCTTTAATTTCTGATACTGAACTATCACCGGACATGCAGACGACGCTCTAGTAGGTCTACCCTACAGCGGTCGTGGCTACATGGCTCGGTGGCTCACGCGCGGCTGTCGGTGGTGAGTTGTGGAAGATTAGAGAAAGTGAAAGAGTAAAAAAAAATTTACTTCTGTCACTTTCAAAGATTTATTATTTTCAGACGATACCTCCATAGTCTATTATTTTCAGGTAGCACCCCTCATTTTAGAGTAAATTTAAAAATAATATTTTATTTTTGAAGTTAAATAGGAGTGCTGCATAAAAATAATAAACTTTGAGAATATCACTTAAAAATAATAGACTTTTATAGGAATGACAGATGTAAAACAAAATTTTAAAATTATCTGAAATATATTTTTTCAATTAACTTTAGGGTAAAATTAATCATTATTTTGAAATATATGATAAGTGTGATACAAATTAATTATTATTATAATATATGAATCATTTGTAATAGAGTTAATATTTTATTTTAAAATAAGTATTTAATGTGAATTGCGGTTAAATTTTAATATTCTATGATGTAATATGATAAGTTAAAGTTAATAAACTAATATTAATCTAGCTAAATAGACCCGCTTGTCTCTACCATAAGATTTTTTTTTCATAATAGTATATTTAGGAGATTAAAATTCGGCCAAAACGTTAGTTTTGGATCAATTTTTATGGAAACTGATCCAATTGAAATGGATCTGAGAAAGTTACTGAGTTTAGGCGCCTAAACTCGATAGTTTCAACAGTTTCAGTTAAATTTTGTTGAAATCGCAATAATGTATCTCTCTAAAAAATATTATTCAATAATTATCATATTTTAATTCAATTTTAAATTTATAAAAAAAATTGAAAAATCAGACACTGAAATTACTAAAATTGTTAAAACTATCGAAAATAATATTTTTATCTTATAATTAAAATTGAAATCAAGTTTTAAAATATTAGAGGTTGCATTTGATTTCCATTAAGTGAGAGAAAATTAAGACCAAGTCTTTTATATACCTTAATCAATATATAATAAAAATATTTTTCCTTCGAATCTTATGATTCTCTTATTTCATTTCTTCACATAACCATATTACTTGTTAGCTAAAAATTATCATTAGCTGTGATTTTTTTGAAATTTATTAAAAATTCCCAATAAAATTAATTTTATTTTAAAATATAATAAAATATAAAATAAATGTTAGAATATATATATATATGTTAACATTTGGATTCAGCATTGAATCTCAACTGTACATATGACATCTGAGGCTTTTAAACCCTTTATTTTCATGCACGATGTTTTATTCATCACCGATGTTTGACTAATCATGCTTTACTTTTGCAAATATCTAATACTGGCCACAATGTTTGATCATCCACAACTTCCTATAACATCAGCAATGATGTTTAGCCATCCACAGCTTGCTGTCAGTAATACCAGTCACTATAATTGTTTGTCTATAGATGTCGCTGTCCCATAATCTGATGGAGACTGCCACATCAGCACAGTTTCTACTAAGTTGCAAGTTCCCGTTAGTCACTCAAAGCGAGAACCCGTGTGCCCTTGCCACTATTGACGGTCTTCTTGGAGCCGACAATTGTGACGTTGGCAGTATGAGCCTGCCGGTTATAATATTCTGACCCAAAAATCTGCTGAACTCTACTATAGCTAGTCTATAAATACCTTTAGGCAAAGCTTCAGAAAAAAAGAATATTAGGATGGACGATCAGACTCATGATTATCGAGGACGATCATCGAAGATAGACAAACTAAGCTTGCATTCTTTTCTTCTCTCTTCTTATTATATTGGTCCTTTGACCAAACCTTTGAGCATTAATGAAATCTTTTTCTCTAGCTCTCCGGTGGACGTAAAAGGGAAGCTATCCCTGAACCACCTTACATCCTTGTGTATTTTTCTAGATAATTCTTGACTTCTCCTCTGTACCAGCATTTTGGGGTGAAAATATTATGTGCTGCTACTTCTCAAGACTCACATCTCTCCGTCAATAATATATATATATCATAATCAATGAAGCAATTTATCTGAGCCTTCTTCTACTAGCTTCATCTCTAATCTATTTCAACTGGCATTTATGAGAAAAATAGCAATTGGGTCTTTATAATGTGTGTCTATATGTTTTTAGATTTCTTTAATTTTTAAATTAGTCAAATTATTTTTTTTTATTTTAAAATAATTATAAATAATTTCTTCTTTATCATGATAATTAATAACTTAAAAATTTTAAAAAAATATTGCCCCTTCACCCGATAAGTTATTGGGTTCGGACGGTGCACCATCCGGAACCCAATCAGAGGGCGCCACGTGTGCCATACAGCTGGGTCCGGGCACACATAGCGCCCTCTTATTGGGCTTCCGAACGGTGCACTTAGCGCACCCAATAATTTTCCCTCCACCCACCCCTTGCCAACACCACTTTTCCATGATTTCAAGAAATAAAAATTTGGTTTTTTTTATTACTATGAATTGATCTATTTATATATTATCCAAATACAGAAGACTATTATTGATATGAATGACGGTTTTTCGTCCTCGTTTAGTTCGAGGCGAGATTTTTGCCCAACGTAAATTTCAACTATAAAAATCAACTTTATTTTACATCCAATATAAATACGAATATTAAAATTAAAAGTATTTCACACTTTACACACTTTCTAATAGTAAAATAATTTTTTCTCTTATTAAATTTTTAAAATAAAATAATTTTTTTTCGTGTCTAATAGTAAAAAATTTCATTCCACATTCATTAAAAAGCATTATTTCTTAAAACTTTCTATGTATGAAAGAACCGACTTTGTTTTGTTAGAGGAAAAAAAAGATAATTTGAAAATTTTTTATAAACAATTTTAGAAAAATATATATGAGGTGAAATAAAGTGATTGTTTAATATTGAAATTTGTGTAGGATAAGACATAAAATAATTTTTAAAATATTTTTTAAAATAAATTTAAAATTTTAGTCATGATTAAAATAAGCCATTTGTTTTAGCCAGTTGCCAAACAAGGTAGTTCTATGGCTGGTGTGCAAAGTTTTGTAAAGAGTTGGTCACTTGTGCGCGTAAGAAATGGCCCAATAGGTGCTGGGTTTGCGTTCCTATTAAGTGTGAGTTATTTGTGAGGACTGATTTTTACTACTTATTATAGTATTTTTAATTTGAATTAACTCATTTAAACTTCTTGCTTGGAGTTACGACTTTTTGATCATCTTCAACGAATGTAACAGTTATATTTTTGAAGAGTTTAACGTTTGAAGCGTAGGTAGTTATTTTTAACCTTCAATGCTTCTTGATTTCTCGTTATTTCTTCAAGTATCTTTCTGCTAGATTAGATCTAATAAATTTATAGGTAAATTACACCCAGGTTCTTCAATTAAGGCTTAATGATGCACAGGTACACGTTATAATATCGGGGTTCCTGAGTTTTAATAAATTATCAAATGGGTTTTTTTTTAGTTTTTTATTATTAATTTTTTTTAAAATTACCATTATACTCCTCCCCCTCTGTCTCTCCTCCCGATTGCTGCGCAAGCGCGAGGCCGCCCGGCTGCGCGACCTCGCGCTTGCTCGGGAATTTGGAGGAGAGAGAGAGGCAGCCTCTCTATCCCCATGCAAGCGCGACCCGCCGCCGGTGGGTCACACATGCCTCGCGCGTGCGCGGGGATCGGGAGGAGAGAGAGAGAGCAGGAGGGGTATAATGGTAATTTAAAAAAAATTAATAAAAAAAAATAAAAGGTACCCATTTGATAATTTATTAAAACTCAAGGACCACAATGTTATAATTTTAAAAATCTGAATTTGCATGTTATTAAGCCTTAAACATAAGAGCCTAGGTGTAATTTACCTTAAATCTATTGCTGCTTTTTTATTCTAGTAATTATTTTCTTGTCACTAGAAGAGTATATTGAATTCTGTCGGATTACATCATACTTGGTGAAATAATCATTAAAAGTAGTGCAACTTCTGCGCGCTTCAAACTGCTCGTTCTCTCGTAATTTATCGTTTCATTTCTTATCCAACAATAGCTAATTTGGAAAGTTGGTAGTGGTACTCAAAATACAAATTGGCCAAACTAGAGGGACTAAATTGACATTTAACATTAATTTACTCATCATTTTATGGCAAAGTTTCACTTGGCCTTCAGACCATTCACATTTCTTTTAAAAAATTAACACAAAAGACTATAGAAAAGCTGAAGCTTTCATCCATCTTTGACTTTTCAGGCAATTTAGAACATTATTTTTTTTTTATTCACAAACATAAAATAATGTAATTTTGTATTTTCTAACCTTTACTGAGATATATAATACTCGATTTGAATATTTTAATCTAAAATATGAAATAAAGTTGATATTTTTATTAAAAATTATTGAATATGTGAAGTAAAATAATTTTTTTATATTAGAATTTATGTAGAATGATTAAAAAAATATATTTATTATTATTATTTTTAAAATTAATATCATTTTAATTTTGACTTTTCAGGCAATTTAGAACATTATCTTCTTTTTTTATTCATAAACAAAAATTAATATAATTTTGTATTTTCTAACCTGCTTGTTGTTTGGTTATTATAATATCAGCTTTGACGAATTCACCAAGATATTAAATTTCCACAGGGTTAAAATTGTCTTTTGTTTGGCCTTGGTCTAACTTATATATAAAAATATGTCAAGCTTTGGAAGGTTCCTTCCCTTATTAAAAAAAAAAGGCAAATTATACCGAGGCCTTTGAATTTAATAATTAATAACACACAAATTTATATTTTTAAAATTATAATATTGAGGTCCCTGAATTTTAATAAATTATTAAATATGTTTTTCTTTATTATTATTAAATTTTTTTACAATTACTATTTTACCCCTGCCCTCCCTCTCTCCTCTCGATCTCGTGCACGCGAGCGGGTTGCACGACAATTGGCGGGTCCGGCGGCCTCGCGGCGCTGCCTGCGTGCGTGCACCGGATCGAAAGGAGAGAGAGAGGGGCAGGGGTAAAATGATAATTATAAAAAATTTTAATAATAATAAATAAAAAAGAACTCATTTGATAATTTATTAAAAGTCAGGGACCCATTGTTAAATTTAAAAAATATAAATTTATGTATTATTAAGTGTTAAATGCAGAGACCTAGATGTAATTTGCTCTAAAAAAATTCTAGCCGGCTAATTCGAGATGTAACGTGTGCTAACAGAATCAATATTTAATCACGAACGGAATCTGACGACCCGTTAATTTGTGGGGAAATGTCATATAAGCCCCTGAAGTTAGACCTCAATTTAGTGTAAGTTCACAAATCTAACTAAAATTTTATGTCATTAATTCCTCATTTAGTTCGAGTCTTTTTTTAGATAAAAAAAATTTATTAAATTTAATATCAAAAAATTTTATTTAATATTAAAAAGTGCATAATAAGTGAACCCGCATAACATAGTGAAAAATATTAAATACTTAAAAAAATTATAAAACAATTCAATTTTATGAATCCGGGTAACATAGTCGTCCAATATTACAATGCGTTAGAAAGGAACATAAAATCGCGAAAATTGGTCCAACTTCAAAGAACCAGATGATATTTACTTTTAATTTTTTTTATTATTTAAGAAAATTAGGTATACTATTTTTTTATGACACAAAATTAGGTATATATATATATATATATCCTCTTCATATAATCATGTTAATTAGGTCGACTCACTTACTTGAGCCTAACTTAATTAATACTAATCTAGGTTTCATTAACAAACCCAAATGAATATGTGAAATTTAGTTATTTTGGTTTAAGTTGAAAAAAAAATAAATTACATTTTTTTTCAATTAATTCTCTTTAAATTTGTGCACCATTATTAAAATTTTAATATTTCCTTATCAATATCAAATGCAAGACCACCAAATATATTTGATATATATTTTTAAATCAGTACTATAAAAAAAATATTTATTTAAGGTAAAAATATTAATAGCCGATGGAAATGAATTTAAGATAAAAAGAAACTAAATATTTAAGCTCTAAAATAAAATTACAAATAAAAAAAATATTTAACTTCAATTTTTTTTAAATAAAAAAAATTAGTATTCATGATAAAATAATAAATATATAAACTTCAAATAAAATTTTATGCTACTAAATTTAGAAGAATAATTGATGTTAAAGAAATTTCTTTTTTTACTTGATTTTTAAAAAAATATTATTATTATAAGATTCAATAAAAAATATAAATTTTTATCAAAGAAAAATTGAATTAGCTTATTATTAGATTGGGTCAGTGTTGATCTCTGATATATAAATTAAATGTCATATTTTGAATTAATATTTTGGAACGAAAACTTATATCATATAACTAGTTAAGTTATATCTTAGAATTTTAGATTCATAAATGCATTATTGGATAGTTGAAAATAAAAAATTATTATTGAGCTTTTTTTGTTTTGAATTATATTTTATCTGCCCTACTAATATTTTAAGTTATAATTAAATTTAAGATAACGAGTTCTATTTAAATATCATATGTATTTTATCGTTGATATCTGCTTATCATTATTCAATATAATGTGCTACATAAAGAGATTATCTGTTGTGCTAGTGCTCAATTAAATTAATAAATACTTAGCTGTTTATTAAATTATTGATTAGTTAATTTTAAGATCTATTTACAAAATTAATTAATCTCACTGAAAACCTATTTAATTGTCTCATTTATATATAAAAAAATGTATTTTAGATTTTTTTTTAATTTTTTCACGCTTATTTATTTATTATTTACATTTTACAAGTATTATGCACCACTTAGCATATGAAATAGTGAGAGTACAATATTAAAATATTTTTTTGGTAACAATATTAAATTTAATAATTTGATTGAAATATAATTGAAATTGACTCAATAATTTAATCCAATTGATGTAAATTTGATTCAAAATAAAAAATATATATATATTTTTTTTCCTCAGGTCATTCTCATGACACCAAACCATTTGGTGGCCACTCACCCCGGGAGCTGGTTAATGAGAATGACTCACTAGAATTTATTATTATTATTTTTAAAAATTTACGATATATAATTAGTTTATATGAGACTAGAAAAAAAAAATCGCAAATATCTAACTGTTAATTTAGCTAATTTAAAATTACACAGATTAATTTTAACTTGGTATGTTATATTACACATAAAAAATAATATTATTAAAAATTAATTATATTTTATATTAAATATATAATTAAAAAAAATAAATTTATTTCATATTCTACACACAAACTAAAATAATAACTAATTTATATTACATTCTTCATTGTGATGTCCATCGGATTATGTCTTAAAAAAAAAAAATCACTGAAGCAAATTAAGCCCTTAAAAGAGAGCAGATTCTTAACTATATAAGTAGATAATGCGATTTGAAATGACACATGCACTTTTTAAGATAAAATTATGTGGCTAATAATGTAAAATTTCATAATTAAATATACTTAGATTGGTATAGCACTAAGATGAGTGACCTCTACATTTGAATCACAGAATATTACAAATTAATAACTATTTTTATTGCACATTATTTATAACTTTTAATAAAAATTATTTTTATTTAAATTTAATTTTAATTTTATTAAAATTAAATTTTATAAATAAATAAGGTTCTACTGGTTTATGTATGGGAGGAAAATCTTGAGGGACTGGTATTGACAATCTTTCGGTGGTCAAACCTAATATATTATAAGAATAATTACCTACATGTCATATAATTTAGTTTTATTTATGTCTTACCCATCTATTTTTAGTTAATTGTATTATGCATACTCAAAATATTATAAAATCTTACATACACATAAAATATTATAAACTTAATCAAAATTTATTTGAAAAAAATATTCTGTTATTAAATCATCAAAATTATATTTTTTACTCTTAATGGTACATATTTTTCTCTTCCTCAATACTACACAAAAGCGTTGATTTGTCCTAAAATCAATTCATGTTGCGGATGTCTCCTTCCTTTGCCGTCACCTAAACATTAAAGTTTTAAGATTTTCACTCAAAATATATTTAAATATTTTTAAAATAATATGATGAATGACTCAGATTTTTTGTAATCCAACTATAGTTAGGTTATTGAAAAAATAATGATTATTCATTATAATAAAAATAAGTTAAAATATATGTATGTAAGATTTTATAATGTTTTGAGTGTGCATAACGTAATTAACTAATAATGAATAAATAAGGCATAAATAAAACTAAATTGTGTGGCATGTAGGTAATTATCCCTATATTATATGTACGGCAGAATAAAATTATTTCTTCTAATTTATATATAAAAATAAAAATAGTAAAAATAAGTAAAAACTTGGTGGATAAAAGCTAGGCATAGACAGTATAAGAAATGAAATGATAAATATAAGCAAAAAAAAATTTAAGTACAAATAATATAATAAAAAATGTACTTAATAAAATAATAGGCATAGGAAGGGGGGTGATACATATAAATAATATATTAAAAAATAACATGTGTAAATAAAAATTATTAGCTATCATGTTCTTATTTGTATTTATTATTTATTTATTTATACTACAATTTTTTAATTTATTTCTGCCTTTTTTTTTGAAAAAATGGGACGGTAATGACATTCACCTGCTCTTACATGGCATTGGGCACCAAAAATAATTTATTTTTGTATCAATAATAATAATAATAATAATAATTTAGTTGATTAAATTATTTCTTGAGGGTAAATGTGTAATAACACGAGACAGGTATTGACCGATGAGGGCCATGCGGCCAAGAAAATAACGAAAAATAAGCGGAAAATTCAAAATTATTATTATCATTATTATTTAAGATTAATTATTAAAAAAATTTTATAATTAATTTATAATTAATGTTGGCTTAATAATTTTTAAAAATTTACTAAACAAATTCTTACTTTGAATTTTTTAATAATAAGAGTCACTGTAAATTATGATTATTATATAGTAAATTTAATTTGATTTTTATTAGTATTTATATAATTTTTTATTTAAAATTTTTAAAAATTTTAATTTTATTCACTCCCTCTTTCTCTCTCTCCCTCTCTGTAAGATCGAGGAGACGACGGTGGCGACACGATAATAGCGAGGTGGAGCAGATGAGGAAGGCAATTACAGAAAATTTGAAAATTTAAATTTTTTATAATATTAGATAAATTGTAGAGAATTTTTAATAAATTTTTAAAAATTAAAGATTAAATCATAATAACTATGAATTTATAGTAAGAATTTTTTAGTAATTAATTTTATTATTTATGAAAGAAAATTCAAATTTATTGAATTGCAGGAGTCAACGGGTCAATCTTCTTAAGTTGGGACCAGATTTGGTACCTGCAAATCTGCAATGTAGAAGGCAGCGATTATCAGCGCTTGAAGTGCATCAAGATTCGGGAATTGGAGGGTTGGGGATGGCAGATGGACGACCGTATGTTATTTACTGCCGCCGTTAGACTTACGAGCAGTTGCAAATTTGCAATTGATGAGACTGAATTAACCGTGCTCACTTTAAATAAATAAATCCGTCGTCCCCTGCCGCTATGGCGTAGAGTCGAAGGTCCCTCTCTCTGAGCTCTCTCCCTTTTGGACAATAATCAAAGGATTTTTTTTTCACCTTCTTCTTCTTCTTCTCTCTCCCTCTCTCTTGCTCTCGCTTTCTCCTTTCGTTCGCTAGCTCGTTGTGCCCCCTGCTGAAGCGCGTGAGATGAGCAGTGCCGATCTGAGATGGCGTGGTTTCGTTTCTCGATGCTTCGTGGTTTCTCTATGGCGGCATTTTGAGGTAGATTTTGTCCGGCATTTTTTTTTTTTTTTTTGTGCTTCTTCCCGCTTGCGCTAATGAGATGCCATCATAAATTTGGCTACTTCTGAAATCTGCTCAAACAAATCGTGCTTTTAACTTCCAGCTTCAAGTTTGTGACGCTTCCCTTTACTCCATGGATTTGTTCTTTTTTTTTTGGGCTTTTTAAGTCGCGGGAAACTGAGGAGGATATTATACTTGGAATATTGGTTTATATCTGAGGGTTACTTCCTGCGATCTCTAGTCTTAATACGAAAAATCATGTGCTAGGGTTTATGTTGACAAATCTTGGGGCCAGGGGAACTGGGTTTCATCTGCTTGAGTGTGGGGTTCTTACTTCTATCTAGCTAGGTTTGACTTGCTGGCAGCGGATGAAATATGCAAGAGTTTTAAGCAAGTGCATGCTGATGGATATAGCGTGTGGAGATGTTCCTTGTCCTTTCTTTTATCTATGGCTTTGGCCTGGATTTTGATCATTTGCTTGAGCTATGAATTGCTTGCCATGAAAGTGAAATTAGCTACCTGAGTTGAAGATATTAGGAACTACGGGTTTCAATGTTATTTTTTCATCTATTATCTTCTCAAATTTGTATGGGTATCATTATTTCTTGCAGTGATTTGTTTACTTTCTTTTATTTTTTGGTACTTCCGTGTAATCAACAAGATTAGAATTCATTCGGAACCATTCACATGTATATACTACCAGTGATGCCTTTTTGTAGGCTGATCTGCTTCAATTTCTTCGGGTGCAGATTTTTTTTTTTAATCTATGTTTAAGTAATACATTTAGAATTCATTCTATAATGGTCGGGCATACTTGAATACTGATTTTTTGAAAATTGTGTAGATGGGTTGACAACATCATTCTTTTGGGGGGGGATTTGGTTCAATGTTTTCTGTCATGTTGTTTGGGGAAATTGATTATTTGATTTGATGACATATTTATATTATATTATAAAAGATTATAAAATTGTCACTCTAAAATGACATTTAGATGTCACCCAAAATTGAGTGACATCTAGATTTCACTTTAGTTGTAATGGAGAGAGGTACTAGTGAATTGATTTTTTGTTATCTTTTAATATAACAACATTGAACTAAACAAATAATAATTTAAAGATATCATAGCAATCTAGATAATATGAATATCTAGATGGCATTGAACCAATTGCTCTCTTATTGCAGTTGAATGTATGACTTTTGGTGTTAAAAATGCATAATGGCATAGGAGCATTCTCAGGACACGATTAATCAATGATGCCTTCAGATTGTGATAGTAGTTCCTGGGTTGCTTTCGTCCTCCAAGGCTCCAAATTTGCAATCATTTGTTTCCAGATCTTTCATTAGCTGAGCAAGTTGTAGTGTTATGGCTCTCTCTTCTTAGCTTTTGTTAGATCAAACACTTATTAGCTTCTGTTTGTTTGTAAGGTTTAAATTTAACAGGGTTAAAATTAAACTTGAATAGAGATATTTTTTATTGAAAGTTATAAATGATGTGAAATAAAGTTAGTTATTATGTTGGAATATGTGAGGGATGTGATATAAAATTAATTATTATGTTGGAATATGTGAGGGATGTGATATAAGTTAGTTATTATTTTGGAAATGTGTGTAGGATGTGAAATAAAATTAATTTTTAATATTAAATTTTATGTATGATGTGATGTGCCTGTTTAAAATTAAACTAGGTTAATCTTAAACTGACAAACAAACAGAGGTTATTGTTGATATTTCTGACTAACATAACATCTACTTTAAGCTTGAGGCTTTTGCTTGTTTTGGAGAGTAATCTGACTTAAGCTGATAATTACAATGATTGCAGGCTTAAATTGCTGTGGCAACCACTCATGAGCTTTGATCATCCATAGAGGGTACTGTTTTTTCTATGCTATGACAGATTCAGATTTATTAGTTCTTCATTGACATGCTTGGTAAGAACATCAGTGATCCAGATGCCTAGATATTGGCTTCTTTAAATTTTTGAAAGCTCTGCACATGAAGTTCAGTTGAAGTAATATCGAGAAGTTCTGGTTAACATCACTTTCCATGAAACATGAAGAGGTGGTCTGGAGGTCTCATTATTGTGATATTGTTCACATTACTTCTTCTGAGATATGGCATAGTGGAAAATCCATTAGCAGAGATTTCACTTTATAGTACTTTATCTCGTGGTGATTCCAAACAACCTCATTGGGTAACATCAGGAGATGATCTTGGTGTTCAAAATTCAAAGAATGAGTCGAAAATACTTTCAACAGGTTCCTTAATGGCCTATCTTTCTATCCCATTGAATCTTTCTGATGAAGAACAGCAGCCTTTGCAAACCTGGAAACTAATGTTGGAGTTAGTTAATTATTCTGAAGGCCTACCTCAAGCAGTTGAGGCTGCCAAGGAAGCTGTCACAGCATGGGAAGGTCTCATGGCTTCCTATCAGGATGAAAAAGTGCTTTGGTCTGGAAATGGAACTAAAAGCAACAGGGTAAAAGTAAAACAGTGTCCCTATTCCTTGATAAAAATGAATGCAACGGAATTTTCTCTTAGTGATTTTAGATTAAGGATTCCTTGTGGACTGGTTTATGGTTCTTCCCTGACTATGATTGGCACTCCTCAAGGAATTCTAGGAAATTTCATGTTTGAGTTGGTCGGAACAGCGCTACCTGGTGAACAAGATCCTCCTATAATCCTCCACTACAATGTCCGACTTCAAGGTGATAAAATTACAGAGGATCCTGTGATTGTTCAGAATACGTGGACTGTAGCTCATGACTGGGGTCCAGAGGAGCGTTGCCCTTCACCATATCCTGGCAATAATGAAAAAGGTATGTAAGAATAATCTGATTCCCTTTTCAGTGGTGCAAAGAATTTCATGTAACCCTTTAGCCTTTTCCATCTTTTTACATGTTTCATTCCTGTGATGAAAATTATATGAAGATTTCTTGGAAGTTGTATGTTCAGTAGTTGTGAGTGGTTGATTTATGTTTTTGGTTCAGTTTTTTCCTCTATCTTCTGTAAAGTTTCTTTAAAGCAGTGCTTTACATGATAATTTTTTTTTATTTACAGTGGATGATTTAGATCAATGCAGTAAAGTGGTGGGTAACGATGATAAGATCCTTGATTCTAATGGTTCTTCTAATATTTCTAAAAAGATATCTTTGAAAAAGGAAGCCAATAAACCAAGAAGATATTTTCCTTTCAAGCAAGGATACCTGGCTGTGGCTACACTTAGAACAGGGGATGATGGGATCCAGATGACAGTTAACGGGAAGCATATCACTTCTTTTGCTTTCCGTGAGGTAGTCTACTTCTGATTAATGTTCTTCTGCTTAAAATTAGGTTCTGGGAGCCAATGCCAATTCAATCCTTTTGATTTGATTTGTTCCCCTTTTTGTTGAAATAGACGCTGGAGCCATGGCTAGTTAATGAAGTGAGGATTTCAGGAGACTTTAAACTGTTATCTGTCCTTGCCAGTGGCTTACCCACTTCTGAGGATTCTGAGCATGTCACGGACTTAGAATTGCTCAAGTCTTCTCCTTTGCCCATACAGAAAGCTGTGGATCTTTTCGTTGGGGTATTTTCCACAGCAAATAATTTTAAACGAAGAATGGCTGTCAGGAGAACTTGGATGCAATATGATGCTGTACGCTCTGGATCTGTTGCAGTGCGTTTTTTTGTTGGGCTGGTAAGCAGTATATTCATTATTTTGCCTGTATTTTATGCAGTAATTCATGAAATTTCAACTATCGTTTCCTGGTTTACCTTTGTGAAAACTTTCAATGGCATTTTTTGGATCTCAAATTCTGATTATAAATAATGACTTATTTTAAAATGTTTTGTCAACTGGATCTTTTAACATATTCATTTTACAGTTTGATTAAGGTTTAAAACACAATATCAGTAGCATATATTTTATCTCAGCTTCACAATAACAAGTTATGATTAAAGTTGTGCGATGAAAAGAATTCTGGTTGTGAATTGTTCTAATTTTTCTGATTTCAGCATAAAAACCAACTAGTCAATGAGGAGCTGTGGCATGAAGCGAACACCTATGGAGATATTCAGTTGATGCCTTTTGTGGACTATTACAACTTAATTACATGGAAGTCTGTGGCTATCTGCATCTATGGGGTGAATTTCTTTCAGTGTACTCTAATGAAAAGTTAGCAATCTCAACAACTGTTGCTTCTCAATATTTCTTAACTACTATATATTCATCTTTTGTTGTAGACAAATATAGTGTCAGCAAAGTATGTTATGAAGACGGATGATGATTCATTTGTTCGCATAGATGAAGTGCTTTCTTCGTTAAATAGAACCAATGTCACTCAAGGGTTGCTGTATGGTAAAATTAGTGATGATGATCAACCCAACCGAAACACTGACAGCAAGTGGTATATAAGCCCTGAGGTTGATTTTCTGACCTTTCTAATTTGTGTGCTCCTTGGTTTCTGATTTTCCGCTGTTTGGCATTTCCTAATTCTAAAGCTTAGTTTACTGTTCATTATACCTGATTTTTCCTGGTGTTTATGAAGGAATGGCCTGCTGATAAATATCCCCCTTGGGCACATGGACCAGGGTATGTGGTGTCAAGAGACATAGCGAAGTCAATCTACAAGCAGCATAAAAAGGGGCGCCTAAAGGTTTGATGCCTGCCTTTTTCCTTTATAAATGAATTGAAAGAAGTAGGCACGAAGTCAAAAGTGACCTTGTTATATATTATGCAATTAATAGCATAGATAATGATGGAACTAGTTGGTGAAAAAAGGCACAAAGTCAAAAGTAACTTAGTTATATATTATGCAATTAATTGCATAAATTAATATGATGGAACTAATTGGTGAAGAAGATTCATGAAGCTTGTCCCAAATAGTTGAGGCTGATGACCTTGATGATAACTGGTGGCTATGTTTTATCTGTTGGTTGGCTTTAACCATCCATCCTTTCTCATTCCAAAGTCCAGTATTATGATGAGCCTCTCTGCCACAAGATCGTCCTCTATACTTTTCTGTTTCTACTATGTTCAGAATTAGTTAGATGCCAAGCACACGATCATTTTCTTGTTAGTGACTTTAATATGTAAGTTTTCTTTTGCAGATGTTCAAGTTAGAGGACGTAGCAATGGGCATATGGATAGATAGCATGAGAAAGAGAGGGATGGCTGTTAAATACGTTAAGGAAGACAGGATTAATATTGGAGGGTGTGAGGCCAACTATCTTGTTGCCCATTACCAGCAGCCGAGGGAGATGCTCTGCCTTTGGCAGAAGCTCCTGCAGACAAAGCGAGCCTTATGCTGTGGTGAATGAGGAAATTGAATCTCTTGCATCATGTCTGCATGCTGTCATTCGTGTAGGCAGTAGAGCAAGCTCGGCAAGCATTTGACAACTTCGGGATATTCATCAAAAATTCTGAAAGTCAGAACTTAGAATCTGGCCGATATCTATGACTTGGAGGATGACGACTCAGGCAGGCATTCGACTAACTAGTTTTTCGTCCAGTTACCTATTTTCGTAGTTTTAGCATTGAGATGTGATTCACGGAGTTAAACATTCAGATTACTTGGTTTACCTGAGTGGTGTAGGTGATCCTATTGTAGATATAATGGAAAGCAGCAAAGTATAGCTGGAGAAATGCTCGACTCAGATGAGTGCATGTTTTGTAAACATTGTTTTACAGGGAATACGAAAATGATCTTGTTCATTTACTCTTTCTATAAACTTCTATCGCCTCTTCTTTTTCGAAAGTATAATTGTTGAGCACCCTCAAGATTCTGACTGTAGTTTGCGAAGAACGTGGAGTCCTGTGAAGAAGATGACTTCCATTTGTATCATTTTCATCCTAGGTAAGTTTTTTTTACTTGCGGTACATTATGTTTTCCAATGATATTGCACTATAACAGATACATATTTTTCCATTGCAGGAGCCGTTGGAGCTGGTATCACCATCAGAAAAGTTGACATTGGACTTAGGAAGATTGCAAGGCTTGATTTTCATATCCCTCCTATTACATTATTGCTAAAGGCTAATTATTGAAAGGTTTCTATAGTTAAATCTCTCGTTACCTTTTGGTTCATATTTTTTAAAAATTTATTAAAGAGTCTCTAGTCTGACAACTCGATAACAATAAAGATTTTTGAAAATTTAAATTATTATGTAAAAGATCCAAATTGATGATTTCTTTTAGTATCTAGGGATATTTTGTTAACAAAATTTTGAAATTCTAAATTTCTCCCTCTCTCTTGCTTGCTCCGCTGGTAGGCCTGTCAATGGATCAGATCATAACCCGATTCGATCCGATTAAATCTCCAAATGATTTTTTTTTGACCCGTCAATCCGCCCCGTTTACTGATCCGATCCATTTACAAATAAATGGATCGGATATGGATCATCATTGACCCGACCCGTTTAAAATTCGATCCGTTTATGTAATCTAATTTATAGTTCATACAGGGTTATATTGTGGCTAATAATTTTTTTATTGGAAGGCTCAAGTAAAGAGCANAAATAACTACTTTTATTGTAAATGGATTAAATTCGAAAACCCGAGTTCCGAACCGATCCGATTTTCGACCCGAGAGGATATGGATCAACCATGACCCGATCCGATGTATAACTCGATCCGACATATAGATTTGGATTCGGGTCAGAGTCAATCCGACTCGAATCCGATCCGTTGACAGGCCTATCTGCTGGGGTGCAAGCTGTCGCCTCCCTCCTCTCTCTCTCTCTCTCGCAGACACACTCACTCACTTGTTTGCTCCAACATGCAGGGGGAATAGGCGGAGGCCCACTCCCCTTCACTCTCTCTCTCTCTCTCTCTTTCTTTCTCTAAAATCTTGATAAGAGAGAATATATACAACAACAACAACCAAGATTTAATCCCACTAGGTGGGGTCGGCGATAAGAAAGAATATATAATGGTATAAATTTGAAAATTTAAAAAAGTATTAAGAATAAAATTAAAAATTTATTAATGATAGTTGTGGAGGAATTTTATTTATAACATTAGGTAATTTATAAAAAAAATTTAGCAAGTTTTTAAAATCTGTGCATCAAAATATAATTAAGAATTAACAATACAAATCATTTTGTAATTAACCAAGTGTTTGTTGGTTTTGAATGTATGTCACATGGCTAACAACTTAACATCAAAAAAGTATTTGAGTTCTATCACCTCAACATGTTGGTTGGTCATTTGGCCTTTTTTAGGCTTTACTTTCTGATGTTTCAACTCTTGATTTATATCCGTCATCCTCAAAGATTCATTATTTTCAGGCGGTACTTTCAAAGTTCATGCAACATCCTTATCAACTTCAAAAGCGGGATGTTGCTTATAAATTTATTCCAAAATGAAGGCTGCTGCCTTAAAATAATGAACTTCGGAGATGTCGCTTGAAAATAATAAATTTTTGTGATAAATGATGTTAACTTAGCATGCCGGCTATGGCTACATTTGCTTGACTGGATTGGTTGGAGCTTTAAATTGGGGATCACATCAGAAAGAAATTGAATTGTAATTTCTTTACTGATTTATTTTACCATATGCATTTTTATTTGAAAAATAATAGAAACCATGCTCATGATTACTGATCTTTTATTATTATTGATGTGGCTGGCCCCACATGTTCCACATCTTCGCTGCAACTACCTCTGTTGTCAAGCCTAGCTGTTAGTTTATGTTGTTCTTAATCTGATTTAATTTTAAAATTTAATTTTATTTCACATATTATACCTATTATTGAAATAATAATTAGTAAATATCACATCCATCATATATTTTAATATAATAATTAATTTTATATCACATTATTCATATATTTTAATATAATAATTAATTTTTTTATATATTATTCGTAATTTTTAATAAAAAAATATTTATATTCAAATTTAATTTTGTTAAATTAAATATTACAAACGAACAGGCTCGTAAAATTTTGTATGAGATGATTATGTTATTTATATTTTGATAGTGTATTTATATGAGAGGATTATTTAGGTTATACATGTAGGAGATGTGTTGTAACTCGTAAGGGACCCAAGTTAAACATGGTTCAAACATTTGCGACGGCTACAGGATTTGGGCACTGTTTAGCTTATAGGGTGAATTGACTCACCGGGCAATGTTAGGAGATCACTTGAGGGTCAAATTCACCCAACAATTCGAAACTCACCCGATAGCCTCAAATCACCAAAAGGCCAAAGTCACCCGACCTTCTGTCCACAATTTAAATCTTATTTTTTTTTAATTGTAATTGCTTTTAAAAAAAGAGAGAATTTATATATATTATTTTCAAAGAATTTTTTTTTACAGAATGTACCTCTTAAGTTAAATATTTATATGTATTATCTTTTAAATTTAATATTTCAATATTGTTAGAAGACCTCCATCAAAAATTAAATTTGTTATTAGATCATATAAAATTCTTAGGAAAGCTACTTAAATATATATAGTTTTTTAGACTTGATATTTTTGTTAAACTTCACAAAAATATTTCCATTAAAGCCTTATTTGATTGGCATATAAAAAATAATTTAATTATTTTTTTTATAATTAATATGAAATAAAATAAGTTAATTATATTAAAATTTATTTTGGATGTAAAATAAAATTAATTTATTTATTGAGAATTATATTGAATATGAAATAAAATAATTATTTGATGTTGAAATTTATGTAAAATAAAATATAAAATAATTTTTAATTTTTATAGATAAATTAAAGTTTTTTTATCAAAATTATTTTAATCATCATTTTTTTATTCATGAACTAAACAGAGCTATATATGATAAGAATGTGATATTAGTGGCATTAATAAATAAATTTGAAAACCCGAGTTTCAAATCGTTTCGATTTTCGATCCGAGAGAATATGGATCGACCATGACCCGATCCTACATATATGGATTTGGATCCGGGTCAGAGTCAACCCGACCCGAATCCGATCCGTTGACAGGCCTAGTTAGGTGCCGAGTTTCAGATTTAAAATAACGTGATGCAGACTGCCAATTCGGACGGCTGAGATCAGAGCCAGAATATCAACTAGACTTTGCTGCAGATGCGTTTTGTCACAGTGAGATCAAATCAAACCGTTCAAGTTTTTGGTCTTTAGTCTCATATTGGCTATCTTTCTGGCCTGTAGTTTGGGCCCCGAGTCACATGAAATAAGACAACAAATATTACTCAATAATTATTCACTTTTTAAAAACTTTAAATATTAATATGAAAAAATAAAATAAATTCTTAACCTCAATATACCTAAAACTTTAAATTTATATTCTTATCGTTTTTTTTTAAACCACTCGTTATAATATCGTGTTAAATCTCTAGTTATCAACTTAAAATATATTCTAATAACATGCATTATTTCGTCCCAAAGAAAAGTGTTTGGAGTAAAGCAAAATCATTTCATGGAAGCCGCTCGTATTTTGCTTAATTTAAAATTGATTTGATTTTCTTCCGGCTCGAAGTTTACTTGCTTGAAATGAAATTGATTCAACTCGTAATCGATAAATATATATATATTTAAAATTTTCTCAAATATAAGTGGTATTTTTATATATATATATATATGATATAATATTTTATGTAAAAGAGATGATATTAAAAGTATTTGCATAGATTTAAAATGAATTTATAATATTATATTTTAATATTTAATATGAATAATGGATATTTTTATAGAAAACTAAAGTATATAATTAGCTCGATTTAACTCGAAATCGAAAGAATTTTAATTGGCTCGAATTGAACTCGACTTGAAATCAAAAATTTTAATTTCGAGTTGAGTTTGACTCGCTCGAAATCGACTCAAATCTAACATTGGCTCAAAGATATAATTGAAATTTTTTTTTATTTGATCTCGATCTGATCTAAAATATAAATAAGAAGAGTTAGATCTGAACTCAATTTGAGTCAGACGAAGTTCAGTTTAATTTTAGATTAACTTTTTGATATTTCAGTTAAAATATTAGATGTAATTGTTTTTAATTATTTAATTAAATTAAATCATATTATTCATCTTAATCGAATAATTAGAAATAAAAATAAATATTAATCTACGGTCAATCAAGTTTTAACGAAAGTCACGAAGAAAAGTTTTATGCAGATCTATAAAAATGAGAATATTTTATTTGAGTTCCTTATGCTTAAAATTGTTTTTGCTTGAGTCCTTTTTAGCTAATTTTATTTTGTTTGACTGTTAAATTATTATTTTAAAAAATTAAAAAAAATATATATATATAATTTAACGGTCAAATCTAATAAGATCAGTTAAAAGGATCAATATGGAAAAAAAATTATGCATGGGGGATCAGATCGCAATATTTTTATTTTTATGAGTTTGCGGTGGAATATGAGTTCTACCTCAATGATATGAATGAAATTACTCTTATTTTTTAATCGATTCAATTTAAAGTCAATCTCAAACTTAAATTTGATTTAACTTTTGATTAGCCTTTAATTTTTCAGCTAATTAACAGCGTTGTGCTCGGCAGTTGGCAAGCAGAATTTGGTCTCTTTATTAAGGTTTCACTTTATAAATTCCTTCGTGTAAGTATAACTCAGTACTCATTAGTGGTGATAAAAATTTTCGTTTGATTGATAGCTCGAGTTTGTAAAAATTATAATTATTTGTCGGACGACGAAACAAAAGAGAAGATGACTCAACACTCAGTTAGCTTAGTGGGGGGTGGAAGGGTTAGATAACTGAGTCAGGATAACTGAGTTAGGATAACATGTGCATTTAATTTAACCAGGCGTGGCAATTTTTATATAAAAAATAGATTACAATAAGTAAAATAAGAACACAAATAATATTTATAAATATATTTATGGTATATCTTAATTTATATTTGTTACATCTAATGAATATTTTAATTAAAAATATAATTTATAATTATGCTCGATTTTTCACAAAAAAATATTTGAAATTAAGATAAATTTTACGCATTTAATTCGAATTTAATTTAAAATGAAACTAGAACCATGGCCAGCTCGCCAATTATACTAGAGAGCTTCATTGATTGCTGAATATTAAGGAAGGACGGCAATGGGGGAGCCAGCTCTCTCGCGAGCTACAAACAGTGCGAACAAGCTGATCTTCAAGCGCGGGGATGAGTGGTGATTCTCCCTCCAACCCCATGTTGGAGGCTCTGGGTTTCTCTGTAGACTCCGCGGCCATAACAGAGCGAGTGTTGGTGAAATGGGAGCAGGCCAGAATGCTCGTGGTGGCGCCGCTGATGAGAGGCGCCGTCTTCCTCTGCTTGGTGATGACGATGATGATCCTAATGGAGAAGCTGTTCGTTGGAATCGTCTGCCTTGTCGTGAAGATATTCAGGATCAAGCCCGAGAAGCGCTATAAATGGGAGCCGATGAGGAATGCAGAGGACCTGGAGATCGGCGGTCCGTCATACCCAATGGTTCTTGTTCAGATACCCATGTTCAACGAGAAGGAGGTTTAGTTTATCTGATCAGAGCATGAGCAACCATCCATCTCCTCCTCTGTTTTTGATCTCTTTCATCTCTCTGTTTTTCTGTCGAGCTGGAAGCTAGAAGGGCTCATTGGGGATGGTGGTGGCAGGTCTACAGGCTTTCCATTGGGGCGGCGTGCAATCTGGACTGGCCTGCAGATAGAATGATGATTCAGGTGTTGGATGACTCCACTGACACAGTTGTAAAGGTATGGATCGACTCTCTCTCTCTCTCTCTCTCGTTGGGGGTTTGCGTCGTATGAGAGCGAAGGAGGAAGTTCAACAAGGAGTTGAAAGTGAGTCGGCTTCAAAGGAGTCTTCTACGGTGCCTCGCACAAAGCCGAAGGAACAAAACAGAAAAGAAGTGGTCGTTTCGATAAGAATTTTTTGAGTCAAAAGAGAATTGGATCGACCGTGTCATCTTGAGAAGTGTCATCCATCCTTGAGCAATGCACAAGATATGGGGACTATCGTCATTATGATAGGTTAGGATACCGAAACTTGCACGGTGCATGAAGGCGACTGTAACATCCTGTAATTCAAATATAGATGTATTGTGCGCTTTGATTTAAAGAACTATGTCACTTGAATATTTCTTAAGAGCTCACTTATCTCTAATGCTACTTCATCTCAAACATATTTATTTGTTAGTCTCACGGCTTTACTATAAAAAATATCTCTATCATTTGAGATTAAATTATATATTTATATAGCTCAAGAAGAACTTCTTTTCCTTTTTAATGTGGTACGATTCATTTATGTGTCTCTCTCTCACCACGCATCGTCTAGCTTAGAAGCTTGCCAGGAGCCGCTCTTACTCTAATGTTTTTTTCTTCTTCGAACATTATTTCGCAATCACTCTCCGCTCTTTTTAGCCATGGGTCATCACCCATATTATCCAAGAAATTGGATGCCACTCTGGTTAGCAAAGAGTGGTTGAAGAAGACTAGTGAGATATTGTTACAATAAAGATTGATCCATATCGATCATTCAGAGAGCCATCACTAACGATAATATTTAGTGGTGAAATGTAGTGATCCATTTGAAATTTAGGAACCTATTTTTTTATCAAAATTTAGGAACCTTAATCCTTCTAGATTCAAATAAAAGAACAAGAAAATATAACATTTTTTATTAGCCACTTAAAATTAGATAGGTCTAGGTGAAATTGCAAACCTTTGATGAATTATTAGAGAAGAAGTTAAAGCCCTCTAAGTTCTAATTAGTTACCTGACTTATGGCAATCCTAAGTATAAAGGTTCTCATATAAATTTGAGTGTGTATCTCTAACTTGTAGCTGTAGTTTTGTTTTTCTAAAGTGCCGAATAGTAGTTTACGTTGCTAAGTCTCTCCTCGAAGATGAAAACTTGAAGTTAAGAAGTATTCATTCAACTTAGAAGGGAACAATCAAAAACTCAAAATATTTTTGGAAGCCCACCAGCAGCGAGCAGTATCTAAGCTTGACCATGTTCATTAATCCCCTTAGAAAGAAATGGACTCAACAATTCTTAAGTATAGCCATCCGACACAATTTTTAGTAACTTTCGAATATGAGTTATGAGTGACTATTGATCGTATCTTTTTTATTATTTTTTCTTTCCAATATTTCCAAGATGCTCCTAGAATCCTGGAGAGCTTGACATGTGCGATGTTTGACAGTGTGATAAGCCCTAAATATATTTTGCACTACATCAGTATATGACAATATTCTGTGTAACAATCTTTTATAGTTCTCATTAGCACTTACTTCTTTTGGAGTCATTCACGATAATTTTTTGGAGATCTCTTTTAAAACTCATGTATATTTTGTGGATGCTTCTTATGATCTTCATCAGTTCTACTATGAAATATTTTAAAACTCATGTAGATGAAGATTACTCTTGAAGATTTCAAGCACAATTAAGATGTGTATCCCCTACATTGCGATAGTCAGTGTCATTCACTTGGCCAAAAGTTTGAGTTTCCCTTCAATGTCTAAATGCATACATGTTTGGTATCTTCTAAATTTCATCTAAAAAAAATCATTGCCGCTAGAAAGATTCATGCTAAAAAAAATGCGTAAGTTATGATGAACAAGTAAGTGATAAGTTTAAAGACGAAGTCTAGGAGAATATTACAAGTTCGGAGTTCTTTTAATAAGTCGGGAAGAGAAATTTGTTGGGTTATCTCTCCTTATGAGAACTCAAAAGAAAGTTCAACATGAGTTAAAAACATGTCAACCCCAAAGAAGTCTTCAAGAAGGCCACCTACGAAGAAACACTTGGATCCAACCACCAACATATATCGCCAACCCCCTCGTCTATAGTTCTTTTTCTTCTTCTTCTTCTTCTTCTTCTTAAAATGTGGAGTAGTAGTTAAATCCGAAAATAAGAAAGTTCATGGCGCAAGTGTGAGTACTGCACTACGGGTTTGAGAAGCTTTTCAGAAATTGGCTTTTTGCCTCAAATTAGCCTGCAATAAGAGAGAGAGAGTGGTGGGGACACAGATCAACATCGAATTGGATGGCTAGGATGACGTCATATGCTGAATCAAAATTCAAATTCAAATTAATTAGAGCTATTAGAGATTTTCATATTAGTTTTATTTGGATTTGATTTGATTCAGAGCATATCTGGAAGATTTGGAGATTCACTACATTTGGAGCTGATTTTATTTTATTGTAATCAAGGTTTTAAAAACCGGATCGGCTTTAGAACCGGTAGACTGAAAGGTTCAAGGTTCAATGGTCGAACCGGGATAAAGTAAAAATTAAAAAAACTAATAAAATATAATATAAATATAGTTAAGATATATATTATTCACACATCAATACAATAATTAGATATAAAATGAATGTTTAATAATTGAATTTAACAAATAATATCTTATGTCAATAACCTAAATAATTTCAAGCAAATCAAAATAACAATAACCTAATAAAATATTCACAAATCACAAATTAGAGTATAATATTTAGTACATTATTAAAAGATCTGAATAAATGTATGCTTTATCAATATTAAAATACTAAATCATTTCATCAATTTATATTACTAAAATACTAAATCATTCCGAAAGGATGGGAGCTGGAGAAGAGAGTGCGAGGCAAGAGAAATCGCGAGTTCGTGACTGTCGCGCGAGTAGAGGCAGCAGAACGGAGGCTGAGTTAGGGGCCCAGAGTTTAAGAAAGTTTTTTTTTTTAATTTTAAACTCAACCGGTCCAACCGTACCAGTTTACCGGTTGACCGGTTGAACCGCGGTTTAGATCGGTTCTGGCCGGTTTTAAGCGGATTCGATTATAAAATTAAACCGAACCGGTTGGCTGACCGGTTCACGGTTCGACCAGTTGAACCGGCCGGTCCAGTCCGGTTTTTAAAACCTTGATTGTAATAGAATTAGTTTCATATTTGTTTTTATTTATTTAGTATTTTATTTTCTGCCTTTAATATTGTATTTTCAAATTTTCACATGAGATCTCTCTATATAAAGAGGTTGCCTTGCATTGTAAAAAGAATAGCATTTAATGAATGAAATTATGTTTGAGTTTTCTCAGAGCCTAGATTCGAGTTANCCGCGCCTGCCCGTACTCGATCAGATCAGTTAATCATCTTCAGTGACTTTTCTCTGATTCAAATCGCTAGTAAATTCTTTCTCGAACATCACTAAGCTGATTATTTGACTTCAACACAAATTATTCGTTTGACTTGAATTATTTATTTAATTTTAATTATGCGATCCGTTATTTCTTTGTGTGTCAATTACTGTTAAATTTAACTGTGAGGCGTCTGTCCTAAATTCCTGAATTTCGGATCTGATTTATTGAATTTAAATTGAAACCCTAATTTAAAATAATAAATTCTTATTTATCATACGATCCAGTTTAATTTTAATTTTAAAATATCTTAATTTATGAGATTCAAAAATCTTATTTATTATATAATTTATCTAAAAAATATTTTTTTCTTAATTAAAATAATTTATTAATCAATTTTGTCCCGATAAATATAAATATAAAATATCATTAAAATTTTTTTCTGTCCCGCATGAGAGAGAAACAGAGAGACAGAGGGGGAGTGATTGGTGAATATCGCCATGAGTGACTGAGCTGGAGCTCACTTTTGTGTTGAATAATGTTTGCAGGATCTGGTTCAGCTAGAATGCCAGAGATGGAAGAACAAGGGTCTGAACATAAGCTACGAGTACAGAGATAACAGGATGGGGTACAAAGCTGGAGCTTTGAAACAGGGGATGACGCAGTACTACGCCCAAGAGTGCGAATACGTCGCCATCTTCGACGCTGACTTCCAACCTGAATCAGATTTCCTAAAGCAGACTATTCCTTTCCTCATTCATAATCCGCAAGTTGCCCTCGTCCAAACTCGATGGAAGTTTGGTAGGCCATCTTCAATCTCCATCCGTTCAACCTTCAATACAAATTTGCAACTCTAGTATTACTGATTGGTCAAATTCTTCAGTGAATGCAGACGAATGCTTAATGACAAGAATACAAGAGATGTCTCTTGATTACCACTTCAAGATTGAGCAGGAAGCAGGGTCCTCTGTTTTCTCCTTCTTCGGTTTCAATGGTACTGTCTCTATAAATGAATAGTTTTTGGTTTTACTACAACAGAGAGGAAGATTTGTATCTCTGACATAAAAACTTTTTAGGCACTGCGGGCGTTTGGCGCATGTCAGCCATAGCAGAAGCTGGTGGATGGAAGGACAGAACGACAGTGGAAGACATGGATTTGGCAGTTCGTGCGGGTCTTGCTGGCTGGAAATTTGTTTATCTTGGTGACATTAACGTACATAAATTCTTTTCTTCCCTCTTACCTTCCTCTATTATTATGCATTGCTTACATACAAGTTTGCATAAATCAGGTAAAGTGTGAATTGCCGAGTACTTTCAAGGCCTATCGTTATCAGCAGCATCGATGGTCATGCGGACCTGCAAATCTTTTCAAAAAGATGATCAAGGAGATAATAGCCAACCAGGTAAGCTAGTAGTAGAATTAATAATACTCCTTCATTTGTTGAACAATTAAGCTTTCATTGGCAAATTGCAGAAAGTATCGATAGGGAAGAAGATCCACGTTATCTACAGCTTCTTCTTTGTGGGAAAGATCGTAGCGCATGTTTCCACCTTCATCTTCTACTGCATTGTGATCCCTCTCTCTGTTCTGATTCCTGACGTTGGAATTCCTTTCTGGGGAGTTGTCTACGTCCCTACAGTAATCACGCTATGTAAATCGGTAGGAACTCCGAGGTATGCACGCTGGAAAAACATTCAAAAGAGATGTTTTTCAAGTTGAACATTCAATGAGATAAAACTCTTCTTCCTGTCGAACAGCTCTTTTCACCTTGTTATCCTTTGGGTTCTCTTTGAAAATGTGATGTCTTTGCATCGAATCAAGGCGGCCACCACTGGCCTCATAGAAGCTGGGAGAGTCAACGAATGGATTGTGACTAGAAAGTTGGGTGACGCAGTGAACACAGAGCCATCTGAAGAAGAAAAATTAGTAGATGCCCAAATGACAACGCCTCGGCTTCTTGGGAACAAGAAGCCAAAAATGAAGATTTCAAGGAGGTATGAAGTCTTTGATACAATTTATAACGAGAAACTGCAGTTTCATGATACCTTTCCTTGCTTCAGATTTCACATGGCAGAGCTCTGGATGGGCGTCTTCTTGTTCGTGGTTGGGTGCTACGATGTTGTGTATACCAAGAAGTGTTACTTCATTTTCCTCTTTCTTCAGTCTTGGGCATTCTTTGTTGCTGGTTTTGATTTCATCGGCACATATCTTCCCAAATCTTGATGAGCTGCTCTGCTTCCCCTGTTCTCGCTTTTGGCAGAAACAGAGCATTCGGAGCCAGAACTGGCGATTATTTTTGCGGCTGCTTCAGTCACTATATGTTTGCAGACGAAATAAAATTGATATATTATACTGAGATGAAATTAAATAAAATTTATTTATTATACTGAGATCTATTTAAATGTAAAATAAGTTTTTTGCTGGTGAGCAAAAAGAAGCATGCTGTTCAATGATTTATTGTTTAGATTGGTTTTTATATCTTGAAATTCACTGAGAAATTTTTTATTTTCCTTTTTTTTTGCCAATTTAAATCAAAAAATAACTAAGAGGATGTTCAGTTGGATGCTTTTACAATAATTGTAAAACATAATTTAAGCTTTTAAATTTGTTCATTTTGTTTTTGAAAGGCATCAAAAGTGGATGTATTTAAGAAAAAAACTAGGGCAAATTCCACTCAGGTCCTTGAGTTTAAGGGTTATTATCACACTGGTCTACGATTTTAAAATTATAACATTGGGGTCCCTAGGTTTTCAAAAATATCATCTGGGTCCTTTTTTTATTTTTTATTATTATAAAATTATAAAAATTACTATTATACCCTTACCCTCCCTCTCACTAACAGATCCGGCAGCCGCGCGGCCCTGTGCCACCGCCGACGGCCTCGCACGGACGGCCGGCTGCTGG
>JAEMOT010001802.1:308518-329014 GCA_019297695.1 Apostasia ramifera | reverse complement strand
GGTGACCGCGCAGCTGCCGGATCTGGGGGAGGGAGGGAGGGTTAGGATATAATAGTAATTTTAATAATTTTGTAATAATAAAAAATAAAAAAAGGACCCAGATGATAATTTTTGAAAATTTAGGGACCTGAGTGATAATAACCCTTAAACTCAGGGACCTGAGTGAAATTTGCCCAAAAAACTAAATAAGAATGATATGTAATTTAAAAAAATATATATTTTTTAAGGAACATTTACATACATAACACTTCATATCACCATATTTACATATCAAACATTTCTTTTTAAAAATTACACGCTACACACCTAAAAATTATACTCCATACACTTTTCTTACACCCCACACACTTTTTCTAAAGCTACAGTGTAATTTTTTAAAAATAAATGTGATATACGTAATTATAATAATATGAAATGTTATATATGTAATTTTTTTTTTTTAATCAATAACATATCAAATTTGATATTTTTTCATTTTGAAACAAAAAAATATTATAAAACAACAAGAAATCTAACTCAATATAAAATAGGTTTCTCCTCTATGATAGAAATTATTGGGTTCGGACAAAGCGCAATCGTTGGCCATCACACGCACAATTTAGGCTCATGCACATATGGCGGCAAGCGATTTGCATAGGAGCTATGCTCTATTTGAATCAAATAAATGGTTCGTAAACGGTAACTTGCTGGTCTACCAATTTGGATGACTAACTTGTTGGCTAAGAGCTCTACTGTGGGCATCCATCAGGCTCGATTATAGATTGACCAACAGTCTCTTGATCGACTAACAAGTCAAAAATGCTAATTTTCCGTTATAATTATAAGTTGATTATGTATTTTAATATTTGTCATCACGTTTAAGTTAACAGTGACTCACCCTTAAATAAATTTAATATGCGTAGGCTTGGAGGTTTGATTGCAAAATTAATGTTCCATATATGATTCATATGAAGAAACTTGGAAGTTAATACAAGCTTGATTGATAAAATGTTGGAGTCATCAAGAATGGACAAGAAGTATAGAAAATGTGTATGCGTCAACTCACTATAACTCTCTATCTCACCAAAATTAGTCAAAAGAATAATGTAAATATCGAGTGTACATTTGAATAAGCTAGAAGTTCTACTTGAATCACCTCAAAGAGTCACAATTTTTCCAAATTCATCGTGAGAATCAACTATAGTCAACTCAATTCCCTAGAGCGAACTTGCTTGAAAGCATCCTCCAGCTTGATCTCACTTGGTTTCGTTGTCGCCCCATTAGATTCCAAACCAAATTTGAAAACTATGCCATCATCAAAAGTTGCATCATTGGTTCAAATAATCTTTCCATTCGATTCATCATGAAATTTTATAAATAATTATCTAAGAAATATAGCCAATGAAATCTTTTTGTTTGATTAATTATAGAGCTTGTGGTGTTGAATGCCAGCTTACAAAGTAAAAACACACAAATAAGAAAAGTATCACAAAAATGAGATTGATAAGGTGGATGAATGAGTATACGTGATAGGACAAGATAAGAAATAAGTATATCTGCGAGAATGTGCCTTAACTGAGAATAAACTTAGAGAAAGTCGGTTTAGCTGATTTAGATATAAATTGTAAACTGATAGAAATTTCAGTAAAGAAATTGGATAATTGAATCTTGCCCATGTGAAAAGATGAAGAAAATCAAAAAAGACATGACACATAATTGGAACTAAATAAGAATGTGTTATTTGATAGAGTAGAATGAAAATAAAAAATTCATGTAGCTAACCCCATTTAGTGAAATAAAAACTTAGTTGTTGTTATTGTCAGTTATAGAACCCGTGACATTGATTGAGTGTGCAATGCTAGGAATTAATTTAATTGCAAGATCCATATTATATTCTATGAAATTGTTACCTTTTATAATGTAATAGGTCCTCAAGGAGTCGAGGTTGTAGCATTACAGTCTTGAAAGTATAGTCTTGAGTAGATAGGTTCCTTGAGTGAGTTCTTTGAAGTAGGAGTCCACTAGGAGTTGGTTCTTCCAGACACTCCAATAGCATTCTCTTGTGCCAAGTGGCTTGACTAAAATCCTTGAAAAACTATTTGAAATATCCCTGAGGTCACCCTCATCCTAATTCATTGTCATAATCGAGGTTTTGTTAGACCAAGTAAACTTGTCTCAAGGATTCTTTCCGAAATAGTATTGGGTCTTGATCTCTTGGCCTCCTTGTACCTTGAGAACGGTATCCTTCCAGATAAGGGATTCTATTGACATTGATAAACGAGTCTTAATAGTTGAAATTGCGAATTCCTCAAGGAAATGGACATTTGGTGTGCACATGATCAATTAAAGCGAGTTAACAAATATCACACAAAAGCAACTCACAACATCACATTTAAATAGCATTGAGTCAAATTTAACAGAGACGATGCTCAAAAAGTTGAAGATCTTGATCTCAAGATGATTTCAATGTGTATGTCATGAACAAGGTTGAAACCACACATATGAATATATAGTAAACTGACTTCAACTCATTAAATAGAGTAATATCTACATTGATTGATGATAATCTAGCATGTTTTAGAGCATTTTACGAACATGCAAGTCCCAAGGGAGAAGAATTACATGCATGGAGATCAAAGACAAGCATCATGAACAGACAATGAATATAATTTCAATGATACTAATTTAAGCCAAGGTGCCATACACAATATAATGTACAAAAAACAACAGAAATGCAAGAGAAAAGCTGATAAAAAGGTGCGTACTTATTGCACTAGAAAGAGACTTGAGGCTGGGAATGATTGAACTTCAAGGGTCCCTCATATAGCTGCAACTTTGGTGGATTATTAGAATAGCTGAGGAGATCCAATGCTGGTGAAGGGTGTAAATCCACATCAATTAATAGATTCTAGGACTTCAAATTAGCTAACCATAATCCATCTCAAATTCTTAATTGTTCAAACTTCGCAACATTTTGGAGTAGGTTGAATCAATATATAAACTTTACTTCTCCATAGTGAAAAGACTACTTCTTCAGTTGGAATGACTGGCATGTATTTACGTGTAAACATATGCATGTGCATATGTACATATGTACATATGTCATATATCAATATATCAGTAATCATCCACCTTAGAGCCATTTCTTATCAGATTTACAAAATTTGAACATGACGGCATCTACTGTCTGCGTGTTCATCATTTAGGCAACAGTTGAGAGTGTCAAAATTAATACAGCTTTGCTCTAGTCATCTTCCTCCCTCATTATTTCCACTGCTTGTATTTCTGCAATCAATCAGAAGGGGACACAAGTAAAAAGATGGAGAACAATGAGTAAGAAATGACAATCAGCATTAACTAAATGGTTGCAGATGTTCTGTCGGTTTGGTTTTTTAAGGAGAAGATAAGGAAATTAGCTCTGATTACTGGTGGGAATTTCATGCATGAAAGCACATAGTCCCTTCATGGAAGCACTAAAGGCTCACAAGGCATAATACAGATAGGCAATTATAGAGTGCCCCGTTCTACATCATATGGCCCTTTTCTTGCTGCAATTGTGTCCTATAAAACTTTGAAAGCTGAAGGTTTATGGTCATCTTTCCTATAGAGGAGCAAAGAAAAAGAAGATGGGGAAGATAATCATTGAAGGTATGCATTCTAGGTGAAGAAATGAAATGCTAATTGAATAGCTTTCCAAAACTATGTTTTCTCTGCATTTGCAGCCAAGGGATTTCGGCCCTTTTCACAGTACATGGCAGGAGTATTTGAGTTCCTCTTCTCATCTACCACAATGGTATTTCCTGACCAATTGAGATTACTATGGAGAGAGTTCAGATCAGTAGTTCTTGTGCGGGTGATGAAGGTAGCAGTTGTGCTTTGCTTGGTAATGTCAGTGATGCTGCTAATTGAGAAGTTATCTATGGGTCTTGTGAGCCTTTATGTGAAGATTTTTTGCCGGAAACCAGAGACGATTTACAAGTGGGAGCCGATAAAAGAGGATGAGGAGCTTGGGAATTCAGCTTACCCCATGGTTCTTGTTCAGGTTCCCATGTTCAATGAGAAAGAGGTAAGATACGTTCAAGAAACAAAACAAGCTTCATTCACAAAATTATGATACTGATGCATTCATAATGGTGCATTTGTGAGCATATGAAGACATCGTTTCCTCCTTTGAGTATACTGCAACGGTTTTTTAGTATACTGCAAAGTTGATCATAGTTTAATGTAAGGGTAATTTTTTTATCTTTCTTCAGTTTTGGCTCATTCAAGCAGATTGCATTTGTAGTCATTAGTCTTATCTGCTTATATGTGGTAACATGGTAGGTCATTAACATATGTTATCCTTAGAATTTAATAACAAAACCACGTCCCCATGAGGCCCACGAGGATAGTTTTATTACAGAATGTATAGGCAGCTTTTATCTTTTTCAATCTGTTTCTCGTTGAACATTTAGTATAGAGCAGACCTTTTCGACTTTTTGGAAATATGAAGAACAAATATTGACTGACTTTGGAGTTCTTAACAGGTTTACAAGCTCTCAATTGGAGCTGTTTGCAGCCTTGTGTGGCCATGTGATCGACTCATCATTCAAGTGCTTGATGATTCAACTGATTTAACCACACGGGTTTGATCTTTATGCAATGAAGATTCTATGCTTCACATAAACAATTATATTGATTACTATTGGCTTCATGAATTTTCCTATTTAGTGGTCATTTAAATGTTCAAACATGATTCACTCTAGAATTTCAAAGTGCAGGACCTGGTCCAAAAAGAATGCAATAGATGGAGGAGAAAGGGAATAAACATAGATTACATATCAAGAGATAACAGAAATGGATATAAAGCGGGAGCCATGAAAGAAGCCATGGAGATTTCTTACGTGCAACTCTGCGAATATGTTGCTATTTTTGATGCAGATTTTCAACCAACATCAGATTTTCTTTTGAGAACAGTTCCCTTCCTCATTCACAATCCTAAAATTGGTCTAGTTCAGGCTCGTTGGAAATTTGGTGAGAAACATACATCAAACGCTTTCTTTGCTCATCAAATTGTTCATAATTTTATTAGTATAATTAAAATTCCAGCAAATTTTTTAACAGTGAATGCAGATGATTGCTTGATGACAAGAATACAAGAAATGTCATTAAATTACCATTTTAAGATTGAGCAGCAATCTGGCTCTTCCACCGTAGCATTCTTTGGTTTTAATGGTAAGATTTCTATCTTCCTCCTTCAATCATAAATAACTGGGCTGAATTTATTCCAAGAGCAGGAACTGCTGGTGTTTGGAGAATAGCAGCCATTAATGAAGCAGCTGGTTGGAAGGAAAGAACAACTGTGGAAGACATGGATCTAGCAGTCAGAGCAACTCTAGTTGGTTGGAAATTTGTTTATGTCGGCAATATCAAGGTATGAGACTATGCTTCCAACTGAAATATAAAACATAAAAATCTATTTTGAATTCAGTGGTTATGAATAAAAGTAGTAAATTCTGAAGTAAATGAATGTTCAATTACAAATCACTGCTTGCAGGTTCAAAGTGAACTGCCGAGCACTTTTAAAGCTTACCGTTTCCAGCAACACAGATGGTCATGCGGACCAGCAAATTTGTTCAAAAAAGTGGCTATTGAAATACTAAGAGCCGAGGTTGGTAGGATCTTCAATTTTTCACATTTTTCTTCACAAAGTTAAATTTTTATATATTGAAGTTTGTTGTTCTCTTTGCTTTTGCAGAAAGTCAGCATCTCAAAGAAATTCTATCTCCTCTACAACTTTTTTTTGGCCCGAAGGATCATCTCCCATAATGTCACCTTCTTCTTCTACTGTGTGGTAATACCACTTTCAGTCTTCTTCCACGAGGTTGAAATTCCACGGTGGGGAGTTCTTTATATCCCAACCATCATCACCCTTCTTAATGCAGTAGGAACTCCTAGGTAATTGATTAAATGATCAATTTAAACATAGCGCCTAAAAGAAGAATAATGATAATATTTGTTTTCTTTGACTTTTGATCTGGAAGCTCGATTCATCTGACATTCTTCTGGATCCTGTTCGAGAATGTGATGTCTTGGCATCGATGCAAAGCCGTTTTTATTGGTCTCACTGAAGCAGAAAGGGTCAATGAATGGATTGTCACTGAAAAATTGGGAGATAAGTTGAAGAAAAAGTCATTTGTTAGTGTTGTCAACAGAATCCGAACCAAGTTCTGGGATAGGTACATTGGACCTTCCCCCCCTTCTCCATATTTTTTTATTCCTCTGATTTATATTTTCATTTAACTTTGGTTGATTTTTTGTTCTTCTATACCTAACAGATACAATTTCTCAGAGCTTGGGATTGGAGTGTGCCTTTTGCTTTGTGCTTCCTACGATTATGCATTCCGAACAGATCACTACTTCATATACATTTATCCACTGTCAATTTCATTTCTCATAATGGGTTTTGGCTACGTGGGAACCTTTATCCCTAAGTGAAGTCAACTCATCTACTTTGGGAGAAAGAAATGCTCAATTTAAGGGGAAAAACCCTTCTTGGGTAGTGCATGTACAATCAGTACAAGATAGTGAAGTAGATCATGGGAGAGAAAAAATATGCTGCTATGATGGAGAAATAAAGCCAAACAAGGGGAGGAGGAATTGGTAATAGAAAGATGTAAACATATTTCATTCAAAGGTTATGCTAATTTAAATGCTGCACGAAGAATAAACGGTTGAAATCAGTTAAACAACTTATTGATTCAAAGCTGTGATCTTCATAGACAACTCTGAAACAAAAAATGGCCTGTTTGGGATTGTTTTAAAATGGGCTTCCAGTCAAACTGCAGATTTAATTAAATCCTGTTTCAAATCCCCAAACAGAGAAGTTTGCAGCTGTTTGAGAGGAAAAAATTGCAGCAGGAAAAATGAAACAAATTGACTGCTTCACATTTTAGTTCACAGTTTTGACAAATAACTACTGCAATAAGCGAGGCTGATGCAACAAGTTGACTGTACTAAAATAAACGACCCAGCCATTTCATACAGACCACAATGCTTCAAGAAGACATCAAATTTTCGACAACTAGGTCAACATCTAACTTAGGCACCTGGGTCAACTAATTTCGAAGTTGGCATCAACTCCAAACAAAGTGAAAACAACACTGTTTTATGGATGAAGTGTAAAAGTAGACCAAGGACGGGGGGAACAACTTATACCCAGCACAAAGTAATTAATGGATCTCAAAATGGATGAAGTGTAAAAGTAGCAGATTAAACACAATTTACATGAAGTTCCAATTTATTTAAGATTGATTAATGTCAATTAAGGAGAGTGAATTTAATAAGGGTTTGGAAGTAATTGAGGAATTCACTTCGATCCTAAGATATTTTAGTATGAATGTTGTGAGGAACCTTGAACTTAGATGTAATTTTTAACTATGTAATTTTTAACTAAACCTAGAATTTAATTAAGGGGTTAAGTGGTGTTAAAAGTTGTTAATTAAGACTTGTACTGTTGTATAGTGGAGATGGCCGTGAAACTGTAGATATGGTGGTTAAGTAAATCACGCCGTCTCAATTGTAAGTGATCCTGCTGGATCATGAATTAGTCCAGGCTGCCAAGGCCAAAAATTGGTTAATTAAGACTTGTACGGCCTGTTTGTTTGTAAGGTTAAATTTAACAAAGTTAAAACTAAACTTGAATAGAGATGTTTTTTTATTGAAAGTTGTGAATGATGTGAAATAAAGTTAGTTATTATATTGAAATATGTAAGGGATGTGATATAAAGTTAGTTATTATGTTGGGATATGTGAGAGATATGATATAAGTTAGTTATTATTTTAGTAATATGTGTAGGATGTGAAATAAAGTTAAGTTTTAATATTAAATTTTATGTGTGATGTGATATATCTGATTAAAATTAAACCAGGTTAATTTTCAATGGCCAAATAAACGGGGCCGTACTATTGTATAGTGGATATGGACGTGAAACAGTAGATACGGGTATCAAGTAAATCGTGACGCCTTAGTTATCACTGATCCTGATCGGATCATGAGTTAGTTCAGGTTGTCAGGGCCAAGTTGTCATAGCATGGATAAGTACTAATAATTTTCTAAGAAAAATCCTAAGAATCCATCAGATCTCTAACGCTATAGCTCCAATGTCTTAGATAGCATGCTTTATGGAAAGATAGCATCTCAAAGAATGCTTTGGTAACCTTATATCATTAGTATAGAAGTTCTGATATTTTGGAAGTCATATTTTCCTGAGAACAAACACTCAAAAATACGAACATTCATCGAAGTCAAAAAATCAAAAGCTCTAAATCTTTACCGTGTCAACATGTATTCTCTAGCAGAATGTGCTTCCAAGTTACCATAGGAAAATCCTTCCAGATCATTGCTATTGTCCTAACAAGAGCATACAAAAAGGCCTTTCATAAAGAAAAAAACACACACACAATTTAATTAATTGCAAGATGTGATATACTAATAAAGCTTCATTTACAAAATAAAAGAGCCCATACCTGGCTTACCAATTAAGTCTATGGTAAACCTCTGAAGCATTTGACCCCTGTTAAACGATCAGAATGACCCAATTCCATCACCAAATTGCAGCTGAAGCAAGCCTCCAGACGATGAAGGCATTGCTGAAATTCCATTGGTAGGGAAGAAGGTTGAGTGCTCTGAAGGCTGCTACCCCCTACTCTATATCTGGTGCTAAAAGGATGATGTTCAGAGCCAACAAATGAGGGGTGTTTTTGTTCTTACATCACCTAACATAAGAATTGAATTAAAAAAAGGGGATAAAAAAGAAATCATAATATTTGAAAGCTTGTCAATTATTTGGCCTAGTATACTAATCACCTTATACATACGTGACTATAATTGACATGGACTTCAAGATATGTGTGAGTATAATGACCCAAATTTTGTTTTGGCTCAATCCGAAGAGCTTGCGGTGCAACATATATGAAAATTTTATGGTGATCAATGGTGTCGTCCAACCCATTTGCTATTCATCTTGGGCCTAAGGTTTATTGTACACCATATATATAGTGCTTTATGTTAGGGAGGATTATTAACCAGTACTTGAAGTCACCACTAAAACAATCTCTTTTGTAATCATCCTCGATACAGTGATCTCCTTTGCTTAAGATGTTTTCCTAATTTTGAGATTTTCCACATAAATTATGTTCTTATTTCCATTTTATCTCATTCTCTATCGTCTGCTTTTATTTCAAATTAGTATCAGAGCCTAATTGGCTTGATCTCGGCAATGTCAACTGTGACATACAATATTCCACTTTTAGAACGCAATAACAGATTTTCATTTGGCAAGTCAAGATGCGGATTGTGGATTTGTATGATGCTCTGTTAGGGTCGACAAGATGTTTTCATCTTGGACACAAGAAGAGAAACAACATAGGAATTGAAAGACCCTACCTCAAATTCATCTTCATTTGTCAAACCAAATTCTGCAAGATATTCTGAAGGAGAGAACAACAACTTCTCTATCGTTAAAGTTGAAGAAGTTTTGTATGACGAAAAGCTTAACTAACAAGTTGCATTTGAAGCAGCAATTATATTCTCATCATATGACAGTGGAGCCTATTGATGATCACTTAAAATGTTTTCAAAGAAATTGTCTTTAATCTAAAGAATATGGTGGACAATGAAGAATATTTAGAATTGATTTTGTTGTTAACAGATTTTAAACATAAAATTTGCATGCAAATAAAATAGTAATTGACTCTAATTGAGCTAAATTAACTCATCAATAATTACAAACATGCCATCTACTTGTATGCAAGCTTGAAGATTGGAAGAGAAAAAGCAATTAAAGTCAATGAAATATTTTTATATTAGAATGTTATATTTGAAATTTGAAAACTTTTAGGTGTTACATATATGATTTATAAGTTTTGGGGATTTGTATGTAATTAGGCACATTTTTTGTGGCATACATGTAAATTACCCTTTAAAGCGATATAACTTCAAATAATTAAAAGAAGAATGTCTTCTATATAACAACTTATGTGGCATAACTAATTTATTATTACTAGTAGTTGGTACAGTAGTTCCATAAACTTTTCTAGATAACATGTAAATCTTATAAGTCTATAAGTAACAATAGAAAATTCGGAGTAAAATAAAATAAAAATAGAATGTGATTTATCAATACAATGAATAGCTTACATAATTTTATTGATTGATGATGATTTAATGGAAAGTAATTTCCTTTCCAAATTCTCTATTTAATCTTTTAGGATCTTCCTCTATAACCTTTTCCTATGGAGGCTCTACCAAAAATAGAATGACATAGATTGACCAAATATGTCAAATAAAGAAGTCTAGAATCTCGCAAAACTATATCATAGTAATTGCATATGTATTGTTTTAATGGTGAGATTGATGCAGGCAAAAATAAAAGGTCTTATATGTCCTAAACATGAACAGTTCTGTACCAAGTTGATGCAGCAAGGGTATCACTAATGCGATCCTCAAGCTACCAATATAAAGATTTGCCTATGTGTATATGCGAAAAGATTCTAACATACTAAATAATGTAGGCATGCATAACTAAATTGCCCTAACTTGATTAATGTGAAATCAGTTATATATACATGATGCTAGAGATTAAACTGAAGTCAAGTTTAAATTCATACTTTGCATATTCGCACAAAATATCTCCAAAATCTTAAGGAATTTAGCAATGCCCTAGTTAATACTGAAATGCTATGCAATTAAGAAAAGAATTCTTACAAATAATAAGAAAGATTAAATGGCATGAATTTGAATTAGCGGAAAAATGCAACGGAATCCAGAAATCTTATAATACCAATCACATATTAGCATGGAAAGCATTATCAACAAAAAACCAGAGGCAACATGAAGGGGCAATAATCTAACTAAAGCTCTGTCCAGCAATATGACTAGAAAGAAAGCAATAAGCAAATTTGGATCTAGATTCAAACTAATTCAACATGTGGAACTAAATGCAGATGGCCAGAACGATGAAACAGCAAAACAAAGAAAGTAGATATTCAGATCTAAACAGGAGAATAATTACCTCAATCGGCAAGAACGAAAAAGAATGAAACTCTAAAACCCAACTGAACCTAAAGTCCCCAACGGTGGTCGCAACTCACTGCTCCGACTCCCAATACTGGAAGAAGACACCTCTCTTCTCTCAACTCATCGGTCGAAACTCCGCCATCGTCGCCGGGAAACCGCCTCCACTCCTTTTTCTCCTCGGCTCGCCGCTGCTAGCTTAGCGTCGGCAAGGAAGCAAGATGGAAAAAACCAGCGGAAGAGATGGGTCGAACCTCCGCCGTCGTCGCCGGGAAACCGACTCCACTCCTTTTTCTCCTCTGCTCGCCGCTGCTAGCTTGGCGTCGGCGAGGGATCAAGAAGCAGATGGAAAAAATCCAGGGAAGAGATGTGGAGGAGGAAGAAGAAGGAGAAGGTGATGGGGGGAGGAGCAGCAGAAAGTGAGGAGGAAGATAGCCATGAAAAAGGTGCTGCCGCTGCGCGCTCTCCCTCCCTCTTCCATCAAATCCATGGTGCGGCCTGGAGGTCGGTGGCAAGGGAAGCACGGAAGCAGAGGAAAATAATTTATTATTTTTTTCTAAGTCTTTTTTAATTTATTTTTAAACAGTGCGCATAATAAAATTATAAATTAAGCTATAAATTAATACAGTTCAATAATGATGAGCTCAATAAAATTATATTATACCATTAAACAAAGTTAATTAATATAAAAAGTTTATTAATTAAATTTCAGGGTATTACAACCACATCTGTGCTCTTCGCCTCCCACTTTTCAGTCAGACGAATACCTACTCAAAGGCCCTGTTTGACGCAAGAATAAAAAAATGATCAAAATAGTATTAGTTTAAAAAATAATAATAATAATCATAAATAAATTATTTTAATTATTTTACACAAATTTTAATATAAAAAATAATATTTTACTTCATATATTCAATAATTTTTAATAAAAATATAAATTTTATTTCACATCTTAAATCAAAATACTCGATTTGAATATTTTAGTCTAGAATGTGAAGTAAAGTTGATTTTTTTTTAAATTATTAAGTATGTAAAGTAAAATAATATTTTTTATATTTAAATTTGTATAGAATGATTTAAAAAAATTATTTATTATTATTATTTTTTATTTTTTAAATTAGTACTATTTTGGTCCTGTTTTGGTCCTCACGCCAAACATGGCCTTTAGGCTTTGTTTGATTGGAATTTTTTTTTAACAAAAAAAATTTACTTTTTAAATTTAATAAAAAAATTATTTTAATATTAAAAACTATGTAAAATGTGAAATACTTTTGATTCTAATATTTTTATTTATATTGTATGTGAAATAAAATTAATTTTTATAATTAAAATTTATATTGAGTAAAAAAATTACCTAAATCAAACGAGGTAAAAGAGGTCTTTATCCTCATTGATTGCAGTCGATAGTTCTCCCATTTTATCTTTCTGTTGATTGACTTACACATTTTTTTGATAATAATAATAATAGAAGAGCTTAAGGTAAATCACAAGCCAAGTTTACACATAACATCATCATCTTTTGATACTTTATATATGAAATTTGAAGGAGCATTAAGCAAAATTTTCTGGTCATTGATAAGAAGAGTAGAGCGAGCTAGTTTGTGTGTCACTCTATTATTTTTTCGTACGACATAAGAGAATATGTATCTATTAACAATCTTTTGATGCTTCTAGCTTATGCCCAATAATAGAGAGGCTCTTGTCAGGGTCTTGAATTAATTTGATGACTTTAAAAGAGTCCTCTTCTATCCATATATCTTTTATATTCAACTTTGTGGGTAGAAATATTACCTGTTCAGCCACTAAGCATTCTGTGATGGTAGGATCAAAATAGCCTTTTATTAATTGCAAAACAAACAGTCACTCTATCTGTATAGTCTCCACTCTCCAGCCACAAACTCCAAGACCATACAACTTCTTTCTTCATTCAAAACTGCATCAAAATTAAGTTTGATTGTAGGATATAGTGGTGGATCTCATACCTTTCGAGGATTCCATTGTGAGTAAGAATCCTCTTTTTAAGTCACTTCCAATTCGTCTAAATAATTTATAGTAAATTGGCACACTTCTTTGATCGATTTGCTTTTATTTCTATTTAATCTGGCATGTTTTCTCTAAAGTCGGCCAGTATTAGCCTAATTTAGTGCTCCATCGCCTAAAGCACGTGCTCAAATAAATTCCGATTCATGAAAATTAGATCCAAGAGCTTCCTCATGATGAGAGGAAAATTTTCTAATGTGAAAATTTGTTCCTAGAGTTTTCCTCATTAGGAGAGGGCTATATGAAACTTTTCCTAAGTTTTTTTTCATTAATTTTGTATGATTTTTAAGATTTTTAATTATTATGTAACATGAAAATAATATTTTAAAATTAGGATATTTTATATGTAATTTTATAGTGCTCACGAGAATTTGGTTCAATATTATCTTGATATTACGTTATATTAGTTAGAGAAAGTAATTATTCGATTTAATAATACATATAAATAACTTTCTAAATAATTATAAATTTAAAATTTAAAAAATAATATTTATATAACACTAAAACAATAGTAAATTAAATTTTTCTGTAAATTTTTTAAAATTGCACTAGTTCAATTATTTCTGTAATAATTATTTTTTTTTATCTTAAATACTATAATTTAAAATATATGTACAAATAGGATTTAAATAATAGTATAGTTTATTTAATATTTCATGCATAAAGCAATAATCACTGTATATATTTGCACCATTAGATAGATTATTGTGTATAATATGTATATTATTACAATAGCATATTAGATTCATTTTAAATAGAAAATATTTTATTTAATATTATTCTGATGTTACATTATATTATTTAAAAAAATTATTATTTAATTTAATAATATATATAGTTACTTTTTTTATAAAATTTTAAAATTATTAATTAAAAAGTGATGTTTAAATAGCATAATTTTTAAATCGTGAATAACATTTAAATAATAATAAATAAAATGCTCCAATTTTTTTTTTATGAAACTAAATTTATTTTTCATCTTGATATATGTGTTTTTTCTTACACATATTCATATTTTTTTATGCTTATTCGTACTTCAAAATTATGCAATAACCTCTCCTCATTGTATAATCGCCATTGTTGAATCACTACCAGTTCAGATCAATCTCTTGTGCATCTGCTCGCGATTTCAGTGATAAGCCCATTACCGGCCTTTTGTCGCCAGCGATTCCAGCATTCAAGGAAGAAGAGCTGGACTCAAGCTTATTCCGGCCAGCATCCTTTTCTTTGGGTTCAGACATTTCTGAAGTCAAGCAACTGTCCATGGAGCAATCTGCATTCTGGGCTCTTTTGGAATCAAACGCCATCTCTCCTCTGTCAGTTTCCACCCCAGACACGAGCTCTGACAGCTCCGCCATTGCCGCTTCCATATCTAGAGAATTCGAGCTGTGCCCAATTAGGGTTTCCTTCGCTTTGCTTAATACCGACTTCAGGTACTTCCCCTGAGCTTCTATTCTTAGCTGCAGATGCTTCTGCACCTGAGAAAGATGAAAAAGAGTTAAAGTTGTGATTCAATAATAACATTTCCCTTTTGTCCTTAAAATAGTATGTATTTTTTTTGTTAAACCTTAAAAATAGTATGTTGTGTTGTCGAATCATCACTTTGGCTTAACCGATCATGTGAAAAAAATTAGGTTAAGAGCAACATACATTTACCCTCAAATATAGACTATTCGACTAAGACAGGTTAGTCGAATAGCTTAGAGCCATGCAGCCCAGTCGAATCGTTCGGTGAAATAATTTATCTAAACAGCTCACTTGAATGAGTTACCCGAGTTGGCCTCTCTCTCTCTCTCTCATTTTCTCTCATTTTTTTCTAATAGAGCAATTAATGCTACCTTAACAAGTCATGCCTCTGTAGCATGGTGTGTAAGCCTGAGAAGATAAGTCTCAGCTAACAAAAGGCAGTCTCTTTGTAACATCCCGTGATCTCAATGTAGAGGTATTGTCCGCTTTGGCTTTAGGAAAACTACGTGACTTGAGCACTTCCCAGAAGGTCACCCATCCCAGTGCCATCCCAGTGCTACTCCAGCCTAAGCATGCTCAACTATGGAGTTTTCCATCATTAGCCTCACGGTTTTGCCCCAAAAAGCGCATCTACTATTTAAGATCACGTTATCTACTTATACAGCTCAGGATCTCCCTCCCTTTCCGATGTGGGACGATTCATTCCCGTGCCCCTCTCACTACTCATTATTCGGCCTAAAAGCCTGCCAGGAGCCGTACTTTAGCTTAGTGATTCCTTTCTCTTAGGACATCACCCGACGATCACTCTCCACCCTTTTCGGCCACGGGCGTCACAGGATCTCATTGTGAAAGTTTGATAATATATGATGTATGTAAATTATTATGAATTAATTACTAGCTATATTGTAACATCCCGTGATCTCATTGTAGAGGTATTGTCTGCTTTGGCTTTAGAAAAACTGCGTGCTTAAGTACTTCCCAGGAGGTCACCCATGTCAGTGCTACTCCAGCTCAAGCACACTCAACTATGAAGTTTTCCATCATTAGCCTCACGGTTTTGCCTCAAAAGGCGCCTCTACCATTTCAGATCACGTTATTTACTTATACAACTCATTATCTCCCTCTCTTTCTGATGTGGGACGATTCATTCCTGTGCCCCTCTCACCACTATTATTCGGCCTAGAAGCCTGCTAAGAGCCGCACTTTGCCTCAGTGATTCCTTTCTCTTAGGACATCACCCGTCACTCCCTGCACTCTTCGGCCACGGGCGTCACAGGCCCACCAGCTTCCACTTCCCAGGAGGTCACCCATCCCAGTGCTACTTCAGCCCAAGCACGTTTAACTATGGAGTTTTCCATCACTAGCCTCACGGTTTTGCCCCAGAAGGGGCCTTTACCTTTCCGATGTGGGTCGATTCATTCCTGCGCCCCTCTTACTTCTCATTATTAGACCTAGAAGCCTGCCAGGAGCCGCACTTTGCCTCAGTGATTCCTTTCTCTTAGGACATCACCCGGCGATCACTCCCCGCCCTCTTCGACCACGGGCGTTACAGGCCCACCAGCTTCCGCCTGGTTCATCCTCGAACCACATCGTATTGCGGGAGATCGGCTTTGATACCATATTGTAACATCCCGTGATCTTATTATAGAGGTATTGTCCTATTTGACTTTAGGAAAATTGCGTGCTTGAGTACTTCCTAGGAGGTCACCCATCCCAGTGCTACTCCAGCTCAAGCATGCTCAATTATGGAGTTTTCCATCATTAGCTCACGGTTTTACCCCAAAAGACACCTCTACCATTTGAGATCACGTTATTTACTTATACAACTCAGGATCTCCCTCCCTTTCCGATGTGGGACGATTCATTTCTATGGCCCTCTCACCACTCATTATATGGCCTAGAAGCCTGCCAGGAGCCGCACTTTGCTTCAGTGATTCCTTTCTCTTAGGACATCACCCGGTGATCACTCCTCGCCCTCTTCGGCCACGGGCGTCACACTCTTGATATGGCCTAGCTAGTAAGTAAGCCCATACCTAGGAGACCCTTTATTAACGAGAATTACTTATTTCATCAACTCCTCACTCTCTATAAATACTTTCATTTAATATAGAGGGAGAACTTGAATTCTCTCTCTTCTAGCCTTCTTAATTTCCCTTCTCCCATAAGCTATTCGACTGGCTCCTAGGTTCTTTAGCTCACAAGGTTCTGATCAAACCCTGTGATTTTGCCTAATTCTTCACGGGGGTGGTCATCGGTGGACAACCTGCACAACTCATAGCTTCCCTTTTTTGTCTGACAGAGACATCTCTTCTTCTGTTTCTTCTCCCTAACATTTTTCACATCACTTATAATCTTCATTATTGTTGGAAAACGCACGTTCATTTTTTCTTGATCCTATATCATTAAATTGTTTGGCTCCTTCCCAAAACATAGTCAGTGAAAGAATTAGTTTGTTGAATGACATACCGACCTCAAACTGTTCCCGCAATTTTTGTTGAACATTCATTTGAATTTTTTGCATCATGGCCCTGAAAAAGAGTGAAGTAATCTGATTTCAAGAGTTCCCCTCACCTCTTTTTTTGCATATAGACTAGTTTCTTTTTTGAACTGATGGTATCTTCTTACTCATTGAATTGAGCCTGGGATTCATCTTCATCTATAAAAGCTGCCATGCAATTTGTTCATGTTAACTATGCCATTAGATTGCCTGTGGAGAAAATCAACAAAAGATCATGCAATTTTTGAACAGTTAAAGTGAGGAAAAACCTTGCTTTGGATCATCATTTGTAGCTCTCAGATGGCGATTCTTGGATAGTCTATATTTCTGATGATGGGTTAAATATATATACATATTACGTTTCATAAAGATGGAAAAGTAGACAGTAAAATTGTGATAGATATGGGTAAAAATGCCTGCAGATGGCTCTTCAAATGATAGAGAGTTAGGCCTGGTACTCCCATCACCTGCATCACAGACTTGGGCGTGGCTTCTTCAATTGCACAAAGAAAAGGATGATTAAATATGAAGATGACCATGAACTGATTCAAGAACAATAAGCCAAGATAGAACTCACTTTCTATTCCTCCAAGCTGGGTGACAGCATCCACAAACCGTTGATGAAGCTGTTGAGTCCATCTGAGCCTCAGCCTTGCGTCAACTGAGACAACTAGATCATGGAGTTTGGCTTGGTTCGACATTTCGAGCAAGCTAATTGGAGGAGGATGAGGAGTAGGAGGAGCAGGAGCGATTAATCAAAGCATTTAAGATGACTTCAAAATTCTTACCCTTCAACCACATACAAAGATGCTGCTCCTTGTTGTTTTGTCTAAGCTTCACTCAATTCTTCTAAATCCATGTATGAGAATATGACGAGGCAGCCATGAACATAAAGGCTATTTGACTTAAAAGGAAGAGAATCTTCACTTCAGTTAACAGAGAATATAGATAATTCACATGGGTTCTCAAAAGCAGAGTAAAGAAGACAGAAAGTGTGTGTTTTTGTGTGCATTATTTTCTTACTGGATTCTCTCACTGATTAGAGAGACCCACCACATCGAATAATGAAGGCCAAACTTTCTCCCACAGTAAGTTGCTTTGAATGCAAACGTAATTGACTGATATTCCTTTCCTAAATTCAGCAGAGGAGACAGCTGGTGGATATGTGATTGCTGAAATTTCATATTTGAAAGCCACAATAAAGCCACCTATGTTTCTTTAGTGAAGGTGGCCGAGTGCCTTTGGCTTTTCTGATGATGGGGAATCAAAGAATCTGACCCAGGCTTCTGAATCAGAAATTTATTAAATTAATCCTACTTTCATGAGCTTATGGAAATGAACATAGTTTGATGGAAAATAGTATGTTTCTGTGTTTTTTTTTTTGCTTACGTGTTTCTGTTAGAGTAGAGTTTTGTAACGCAGAGAGCTCGACATATTTGATAAATGAAAATAATGTAAAAAATGAAACATTCTATTTGACTCGCTCTAGAGCCTATGGTTATCATTCTAAATATATAATGTTTTGTATGTTATGACAGCATTATTTTGAAGAAGCTGTGGCTGATGATAGAAATCTCCTCACTTCGTACAAGATAATCTTGTTTTGATATAGTGATCTCCTTCTTTATCTATTGGTTTTTTTTTTGACATTGAAATTTTCTATGTAAATCTGTATGCTCATTTCTCATTATTTATCGTGTTTGGTATTTCAGTTTCAAAGACAAAGACAAGGAAAAAACTAGAAAAGCAGGAATATGAAGTTGTGATGGGAATCAGCCTTATTAGTAGGATCAGTTGTCTATCAAGTTATATTATACCGGCATCAGAGACAGAATATTTCATGCAGTATTACATGGTAAGAACTATATTGCATACAAAACATGATATGTAGATGCTTGAATCTACGATAAAACCTTTTAAAGTGAATCTGCTGTGTGCAAGTTGAAGCAGAACATGCTGTCTAGAATCAGAATTACTTTTGTATGATTGATATACAAAATGCTGTCATGTTAGTGCCAAAATTTTTATAACATTATAAATAATTAAGTGAAAGTGGAGAGCTGCTCACCAATATTCTGTTAAACATAACTTATTGAAAAGATCACAGACGACGACCTAACTTCCTCTCAACAAATAATTTGATGCTGTTGTATGATTGCAATTACTGATTGTTTGTATTAATTGGCGTTGAAATATGCATCCACCTTTACTTGGATTCGACTTACATGTAATCAAAGCCATCTATGCGGTCTGTCTAATGATGTAACTGACTATCTGGTTAAATTCGTCGAATTGTCATAGACTATAGCTCATCGAAAGCCATCAATCCCCGGCAGTTTGGGACCTTATTCTCGAACTCGCTCATATTGGTAACACCCATTGCCTTCTCTACCGACAAAGCGCATCGACCAGATGCCAAATCCTTAGTGATTAATCATCTGAGGTCAAGCTTGACGTTCTTCCAATGCATTATTCGCATTGATCATGATTATCCCTGATAGAGCGCAGGTCCTTGACCTTGGCAATAGCGACTCATGTCAGTGAAGGTAGCAACATTCTTGTAGGGGTGCTTTCGACAAATATAAGATACATTTTCTGTAATATCTTATAATCCAAATGTAGAGGTACTTCCGCTTTGACTTTAAGGAACACATGACTTGAGTACTTTCTAGGTGGTCATCCATCCCAGTACTATTCCAGCTCAAGCACGTTTAACTACAGAATTTCTCATTATTAGCATTACGGTTTTACCACAAAAAGTATTTATATTATTTAGGATCACGTTATTTACTTTTTTTTTCTCTTTTCAATGTGGTACGATTCATTCATGTACCTCTCTCACTACTAATTATTTGGCCTAGAAGCCTGTAGGAGTCATACTTTGCTCTAGTGATTCTTTTCTATTGGACATCACCCAACGATCAACTCCAATTCTTTTCGGCCACGAGTCATCACATTTCCCCTTTACGAAAGCCCTAGAGAATGAAGAACACGAGGCATAACAGCAAACAAGGAAGAAATTGCTACACCTATTTTGACCTTTATTTTAAAGTTTCTCTTTCTTTCTATTTTTCAGTTGCTGTAACTGTAATTCCCCAGGAACATATTCAAATTTTCCTTCTCCCATGATCTTCCCCTTTTAGTTGGGGTTTCCTATATTAGAACAGTAGTGTTTGTCTTCATATTTTTTTACACTTTTCCCTATCATCCTTGCTAACTCTTTCGATGTTGACTTTGTGAGGCGATCTCTCTTTGTTCTGCATCAATGGACTTTTAATATCTTCGGGCTCTAATTAGGGCGGTAATTTTATGCAAAAATTAAATCTCACTCATATTTTTCTCTATTGAAATCGAATCGATTTTTTCAGACTCGAAGTTAGCTTACTTGAAAAGAAGTCGATTCAACTTGTGATCGAATTGATACATATATATATATATATATATATATATATATATA
>JAEMOT010001802.1:238090-308230 GCA_019297695.1 Apostasia ramifera | reverse complement strand
ATAATTTTATGTAAATAATTAAATAAATGTAATATATATATATATATATATATATATATATATATATGCATATGTGTATATAAGAATAATTTTAAAATAAATGAAATAAAAATTCTTATAAATTAATTATTTTATAATAAATAAAAATAGAATGAAATAGCTATAATCTCGAGTGACTAGACCAAGATGATATAAATATAATATCACACAAATTTTAGTATCTCACATATAATAATATGAGTAACTTATGTCGAGATCTTTTAATAAATTTAAAATATGATATCACGTAGATTTATAATTTGAAAAATTTAACTCTTAGGTCTTTAACTTTGATATAATTTTTAATTGATATTCAAAGAATCATTTGGCATTATGATATTTATAGAAGTAAGCCAACTTAATAATATTTTTGGTAAACAAAATTGATAATCTTCTTCCTAAATTGCAACTTAAATTGTTCTATGGAAGAACTGAACTCAACGCGCTGGCCTGCCCTTGCGATCAACCTGTGAGTGAGAAAGAGGAGAACGCGACATGCTGGCTTGTCAGCGATCAACCCATTTCAACAGATCTAAGGCAAAGACGCATGGCGAGAGATTGAAAAACATGAGGAAGAAAACTAGGCAGCGCGCTTGCTTTCCCTTGCAATCGACTCGTGAGTGAGGAAGAGGAGAACGCAGTCAGCGAAAAAAGGAAAGCTTGCAGTGATGTGTCTTGTCATCTCGGCTTTTTCAGCCAAAATGCGCACAGAACTGCGAGCTCGCACGGCACTGTGCGATAGAGGAGGCTGGCGGTCACAGCTGCAACTCGGGTGAGAGAAAAGAGAGAAGAAAAAATGAATAATTTTTATTAAAAAATATGGACAGTTCTAAACGACAGTGCAAAAATAAACTCAGAGACCTATTTTGAGATTTTTTGAAAGTTGGTATCTATTTAGAATTCACTTTCAATCTCAGGGGCCAGAGTGCAATTTACATATTTTTTATGAAGAAAAAATATTTCATGCAATTAGTGCAAGCAAAAAATATAATAGTTAAAGATGATTGGTACCTCTTCAAATTCTCTCTTCCTTCTTTTCCAGTCCAGTCAGTTTTCCTTCTAAAAGTTCTTCACCTTTGGCTTTTGGCACGCGTCTTCCTCTTCCTTGACTCTTCGTCTCCATGCTTAAGTACTGGTCCAACCCAACTACTAATTTATTAAGAACCATGGCTTCTCTTCCAGATCAACCATCACCATCTCTCGTTAAGGTCCCTTCTCCCCTCTTTCTGCAGAAAAACAGAAAGCTGAACGAAAGCAAGAAAACCATGGAGAAGACCCCTTTAAGGAGTCTATTGCCTTCAGAGTTCATTGTGTTCGTCATCCTTGAAGCAATCATCTTCTTGTTAGCAAGCTTCTGCGAGTTCATTCGGTTGATCCATGGGTTCCTTCCCTCCTCATCGTCAATAATTCAGGTCGAGCAGGCAGTGCAGAAGATCAAACAAATAGAAGCAGTAGAAGCAGCACAGGAGACAGAGGAGAGCACCTTTGTAAGCAGGAGAGACGTGCAGGTAGTTATGGAGAAGATGGGGATTAGAGACAACAGAACAGAAGAGAAGCTTGAGGCGTTCATGGGACCGGAGGAAATAGCGGCCATGTTCGAGGAGGAGGAGCCCAGCATGGAGGAACTGAAGGAAGCATTTGGTGTTTTTGATGCGAATGGCGATGGGGTCGTCGATGCAGGGGATCTGCAGAAGGTGCTCTGCAAGCTAGGGTTCGCGCAGGGATTGGAGTTGCATTCCTGCAAGCAGATGATCGCCGCGCATGATGAGGATGGTGACGAGAGGATAGATTTTACTGAGTTCGTCAGGTTAATGGAGACCAGCTTCTGCTGATCATCAGCATAAATTCTTTCCATCTGACTTCCTTTTCTTTCGATTTTTCTCTATTTAAATTTTTTCCATGTATAAACATGAATCCCATCTAGAATTTTTTGCACCTATGCTTACTTTAGTCCCACAAAAAAAAAAAATTTAAAATATTATTATTATTATTTTTATAAATATAACAGAAACGAAGATGTTAAGGTAGATATGTGAATATACACGAAAAAATAGAATGAAAAATGAGTATATCCGAAAGAAAATTGGTGTTGCACCAATTGAGAATAAACTTAGAGAAAATCAACTTAGATGATTTGAACATCTAAATCGTAGGCCAATTAAAACTCCAATTAGAAAAATTAAGTTATTGAATTTTACCTATGTACCAAAAAGAAGAGAAAGACCAAAGAAAATATATCAAAAAACTATAAAAAGTGATCTTATTTACTTAAACTTAGATAAGAATTTAGTAACCGATAGAGCGCAATAAAAACAAAGAATTCATATAGCCGACCCCATCTAGTGGGATTAAAACTTGATTGTTGTTGTTTGTTGTTGTATTAATATTATTTTTAAAAATAATATGATATAAAATAAAATATATTAATTTATTAAAATTAAGATGAATGTGACATAAAATAATTATTTAATGTTAACACTTTTATAGAATTAGCTATAAAATAATTTTTAATCTATATTAAATTATATAAATTTTTTAACAATGAATAAAGTTTCTTTTTACTTAAAAAATTGTACTTTTATTAAATTAGACTATTTTAGCATTAAAATAAAACCTCCAAAAGTTCAAAAATCATCTAATATCTCCAAGATGCTACAAAAATTAATGTGAACCCACTTTCTAATAAAAAAACAATTAATGTAACATTGTGCATAAAAAAATCAACAAAATCAACACTACCATTCACGTTACGTGAATATATGTAATTTTACAAAAATAAAATAACATAAAAACATCTACAATATGATTAAGCATAAAGTCTATATATGACATCCTATATTGAATATTTGCCACTCTAAGGCCCTATTTAACGCGAGAACCAGGACCAAAACAAAATCAAAATGACATTAATTTAAAAAACAACAATAATAATAATAAATAAATATTTTAAATTATTTTACACAAATTTAAATATAAAATATATTATTTTACTTTATATATTCAATAATTTAAAATAAAAATATTAATTTTATTTCACATTCTAGACCAAAATATTCAAATAAAATATTTTGATCTAAGATGTGAAATAAAATTTATATTTTTATTAAAAATTATTAAATATTTAAAGTAAATATTAATTTTTATATTAAAATTTGTATAGAATAATTAAAATAATTTATTTATTATTATTATTATTATTCTTTAAACTAGAACTATTTTGATCCTATTTTGATCCTCGCACCAAACAGGGCCTAAGTCTACTTGTGAACCTCCACGCTGCTTCCAATAAAAGCTCTTAAGTAATCTCTTTTTCACCCGTTATTCTCGAATTCCTTACTATATCTTATGATGATACACTATATTGAATGCTTTCAACAAGTCTCTTCTTGTATGCTGTTGCTCTACATGGCCCTCCGACATATGATTGTTTTCAAATTACCTCATGTTGACATACACTTTGCTCTACTAAAGCACCTCTATAAAGTCCCTTTATAGCCAAACTCCATAAGTCGTCGGATGTTTTCCGATTACTTCATGTTGGTACAATCTGATGTGCGCAGTGCCTACTCAACCACATTTAACTATAATAAACTGTAGGTTATCACATTTGTTAAAGCAATATTCAGCTTATAAAATATAATAAGTTAGAATTAACAAAAAAAAAAAAAACTATGTTTTACATCACTGTTCCACATCCGCAAGCCTTCATAAAAGAATGTCAACAGTAGGATAATCTGGAGCCTGGCAAACAAGCCCAGCTTCAACAGACAAAACCAGTTCAGATCTCCGTTCTCATAATGTGAAAATCACTAGGCTTGCAATACACACAAATTTTGTCAGACTTGAAAAGCAATTGAACGTGCAGCTGTTTAATCTCACACATTCAGAATTTCTTATAGACTTTCACTACAAAAAATACTGAAAATACATGATAAATAACAGCACATATGATGTTTGAAGAACAAGATAATGCAAAAGAGATTTAAATACATATGATCAAATCGCCATCAATATCCGATAATATGTTCAAAAAGATTATACCTATGATAAAGGAAATTGATACGTACGATCTTGAATTAAATATTATCTAACAATAACGGGATAAAATCTGCAGAGACATTAATTAGAGTAGCATAAACAACGAAAATACGAAGAGATCAATAGTGCAGAACAATGCATCAGAGAGATTCCCAACAGACTTAAGTCATCATCCTCAATAGCTATTAGGCAATTAGCTATAGGTGCTGATGTCCCTGTCTAGTTTCTCATCACTTGCAGGAAAGCCCAAACACTATCATACACCATAATGAAAAAGATCATTTGAGAAATTTGCAGTTAGAAATTTTATAATGAAAATCAAATAATAGGAATGCAGATAATAAATTGTTTTTTGCGCATCAATCATGTCAAGTGTTAGATCTCAAGATTTCCAAGGCTAATAGCGATAAACCATGCTTCTTGTTTCTTTGATAATAAAGCAATGCAAAAAGAAAGCATTTCCAATGTCATATTTCACGATCTAGATGACCTTGAGCAAAACAAAACTTGAACAAGTTAAAGAAATATTGTTCAATATATCGTCTTCAGGAAAGGCAGGCCATGAGGGGAAAGGATCTCTTCGGAGAGTTATGCGTGCCTCGTTGTATAGATAGTAACAACAGTGAAAAGGAGAGCTGTACTGGGATTTCCACTGTAACTCACTATTATTGTAAGCAAAAATTACTAGTTTCCAACAGGTGGGATATTCATGAACATGTGTAACGGGAGACCCAACAAAAAAACAGAACCAGAAACAAGGTCAGAAACCGTTTCTATTAGCCTTTGCTGTGAATTTTTTATTTTAATAAAACCATTTTCACAAATGCTCTTGTTTAATCTAACGCTTTCAAAATTTCTCATAAAGAATTTCACTTGAAAAACTTCAAACAAACTAAACTAGAAATGCATGATAAATAACAGCACAAAAGTGTCATATGATGATTGAAGAACATGACTGCATATGATAATTCTCATAACAAGTTAATGCAAAAAAGATTAACTACACATGTTTGCCAATATGGTTGCCTCAGTAGTAGTGACAATTATTGTTGACGTAGGATGTGGGGATCCCAGGAAACACCGAAGAGAGAGAGTTCCGGGAGACGGCGGCGCGCAAAGGGGTGGTGAGCCTGTTAATGAAGACTCTAGGAGAAGATTCAGTCCGAAGCAACCAGAAAAGCACACAGGGATTTAAGGTGGTTCAGGGAGGAAATCCCCTACGTCCACCGGTCGATCAGTCAAGGTATTTCACTAAAGTCAAAAGATAGCCCTCAAGGCTTGTACAATGCTTTCTTTTAGAAAAGAAGAAGAAGGAGAGGAAGAAGAAAAGGAAGGAGCTCCTTGGTCGGAGCTTCTCTATCAGAAGATGATAAAATCCCTCCTTTTTCTTGTATGTGTCTTGGTCCCGATCTCTCGATCCTTTTCTGTCGGCTGAGACTGTTCAACGGTTTTTATAGCCGTTTGGCGCGTGTCGCTTCACCCTGGTTTTCCGGAGGAAAGGTGATGGATGAGCTCCGAGCGCCGCTTATCTGTCACTGGAGAGATCTGCTGCTGTACGAGGATGTAGGGATCCTTTAATGCTGGTACTATCCTGGGGAAGAGTGTCTGTACGGAAATCGGCGGGGTTAGGTGAAGTTGATTGCGACAGGCGTTACCTCGTACCCTCGTGCCCGGGGTTACGAGGGATTTCCCTGGATCGTCGTGGACGATGGTTGGCTGAATCCTCGTGCCCGATGTTTGACCTGGGTCAAGAGTCCTGCAGAACCTGAAGCTGAGTCAGCAAATCAATCAATCAAGTACAGACCTGTCGGGCGCCACGTGTTCGGCCAGGATGCAGCGCAGGAGCCACGTGTTAACAATTATAAATCATCATCAACATCCGTTAATACGTGCATACAATTATACATCATAGGCAACCAACATGATAACAATTGAACAAATTCTTACCTATCCCTTTTGATTTGACTACAAGTTCTAAAAAAATCTAATAAAATTTTAATGCAACTTTGTCAAATAAAAAGTAATCAAATAAACATTTGACAAAAGGATAGCTACACAATCACGAATTAAATGTTCTCTAACAAAAACCAGATATAGTCTGCAAATACATTAACCGGAGTAGTTCATATGATAAACAATGAAAATATGAAGAGATGAATAGTGAAGAAGCATGCATCAGAGAGATTCCCAACAGACTTAGTCACCATCCCCAATAGCTATTAGCTATAGGTGCTGATGTCCCTGTCTAGTTTCTCATCACTTGAAATCCAAACGCTATTATACTCCAGAATGATGAAGATAACTTAAGAAACTTGGCAATAAGAAATTTTATAATGAAAATCAAAAATAAGAATGAAGACACTTGGCCTAGACAAATTCATCAACAATTTCAAATGTTAAATCTCAAGATTTCCAAGGCCAATCGCAAAAAATTATGCCTCTTTTTACTTCAATAATAAAAGCAATGCTAAGAGAAAGCATTTCATGTATGTTATATTTCATGGTCTCGACAACCTCATAGGATATTGAAACCAGCATTGCCAATTGAATCAACCACAATAAAAAATTAGAACTAGAATAAACCAAAAACAAAAGTTATGCAAATAAGCAAAACCAAACTCAAACAAAAAGATAAGAGTAATATTGCTCAATATACAAAAAAAAGGTAATATTGCTCAATATACAAAAAAGATAAGAGTAATATTGCTCAATATACAAAAGTTATGCAAATAAGCAAAACCAAACTCAAACAATTGGTTTCTTCAATTGGGGATCTTCCTAACCTGTAGTCGGTGTCTTCAGTGATGACCTAATAGGTAATTTTATCCTTTACAATATGGTCAATACCAAAATTTTTCATTTTCATTAATTTTAGCAATAAAATGTTAGTAAATGAACTCAACTTCAATTACCTAACTAAATGAAGAGAGTATAATAAGATATGAAATTATGAAACAGTTTAATAACCCAGGGTCGATGGGTTTAATAACCCAATTACTTTAAGATGACACTCATAAAGAACTTGAATTATAAATCACATTTTCAATCTTTTCGTGATTTCTCTACTTCTTATATTAATCACATTTTCAAACTTTACATGATTTCTCTACTTCTTATGTTATTAAGGTTAACATGCAGAGTCGAGTCCATTTACTGATATTCCATTGCTAAGGTTAATGAAGATGAAAAATCTTGGTATTGGCTGTATAGTAAAAGGTAAACTGCCCATTAGGTCGTCATTCAAGACACATATGGGTTGGAAGCAAAGACATCAACTATTACAGACTCATGAAGGGGATCATAAAATAAAGATCAACTCCATGCACTCTTTGGAGCCAAATCAATAAGTGACCTGCATTTGATCAGTTATAAAGTGGTGTGATTTTCATTGAATTTTTTTCTCAATAACTTCTTTAATCCTGAGTTTACTTATTAAAAAGTCAAATATAATATTTACTTAACCTGGATTAGCAGCCAAGCTAAACACAATTCAGGGTTACATCGCTTAACTCGGTTAGGTTAAATTACTAATGAGGCAATGTACCCCAGGTTACATCACCCTACCGCTATCCAAATAGGCCCTTAGCATTACCTTCAAATACAATTGAGCCACAGACCCTCTTCTCAACCAGCATCTGGTGCCAAAAGGCAAAGTATTGGGGAAATTCCTTCAGCACCACAGTTAACATCAAAAACTCCACATTGGGCCGAAAGCTCTTGCCAATGCTGTACGTCAGCAAGCTAAGCAACCTCAGAATCATTTAGCTGTTTCTCTGTAGGAGAAGCCAAGGCTCTGAACGAAATCAAGCTTGGGAATGAAAGTTTGTTCAACATCCGAGATGAGAAGGTGTTACGATCCAATTGCAAGGTATGGGACTTGAGTCCCACATTGGATGTATGGGATTCTAATGTGGGGTTTATATAAACTTTGGGCTCTCCGCTCCCATGAGCTAGCTTTATTATTTTTTTGAGCTAGCTTTTGGGGTGTGGTTCTCCCAAAGTTCATATCAGAAGGACAGTAGTACGAGCTGTGATGCTGTGGGCTCCAACGAAGCCAAGGCGGCGAAGAAAGGTCAGAGAAGGAAGGAGGCGGTCGAGGACGCTGGATAGGAGGAGGCGGGGACAACGAGAGGCGGACAGACGGAGGTCAGTGAAAGGGATGCCAACCTGGCCGAGGAGAAAGCGGAAGGCTGGGAAAATAGAAGTTTCAGGATCAGCGGTCAGAAGGCAGGGGTGGAGGGAGAGGAGGCGTGCTGAGTCTTAAGGCGAGAAAGGAGGATACGGAGCGGAGGGAGGAGAGTGGGGCGGCGGAGCGTACATCGGGGTTGAGTGACAGAACCCTGGAGTAGTCGATGCCGAGGTCGCGCTCGAGGAACAAGAGCTTCTCACGGAAGTGGAGACCGGCGTCGCCACTGCTGGTGGAGGCGAAGCCAACGGCCGCAAAGAGACAGGGCCGGGGGTGGGGGGAAGAGGACGGATTAGGGTTTAGGGTTTGGAGGACTTGGGGGCTGCAGTTGGTGCAGGCTCGACATATATGCAGTTTTAATAAAATTTGAGTTCCAATATCAAAAAAATAAAAATAAAAATAAAATGAAATTTGAGTTCGTACAATAAAAAAAGATTGGAAGTCCGTCTTTAGTTGGATGACCCAACCCATGAATAAGGCTGTTAATTTTACTCGAAAATCACTCAAAAAAATGAGCTGATTAACGAGCTATTTTTTGGCTCAAAAATTTTATCAATTCAATCTTGAACCGGTATAAGATCGGATCCAGATGACTCGAAATCGAATCGATTAAAAATATATATATATATATTACATATATATATATATATATATATTTATATATGTAATTAGACTTAGTATGTAATTTTTTCAATAATCTATTGGAAGACTTTATTAGACTTTCATTAAAATTTTCTTTATAATCATTTAAATTATATTTATTATAAATTATTTTTTTTATCTTTGAATAATAGATCAAAGCGAATAGCTATATTACTGAGAAATACTCAATTCAAGAAGTTTCCTAAAATTAAAGCGGATAATATTTTTACATTTACATCACGGGATATTACATTAGAAGTCTATTATTTTCTTAAATTATTTAAATAAATATAAAAAAATTACAGATCTTTGAAAGCAGGGGAGACCTTCCTTGGAGTATTTTGCCAAGCAAAACCACAGATTACTACTCCACAGGAATTCCATTTTGCCACAAATGATAGGCTGGGCCCTCCTCCATCAACCATGATGGACCTTTTTGACAAGGTAATGTGCATAAATAAACTCGGTTTATTTTAGTTCGTATATCAAACAATAACCTCAAAGGCCCCGTTTATCTAAAAGTTTAAAATTAATTTAGTTTAATTTTAACTAGGCATATCACATCACACATAAAATTTAATATTAAAAAATAAATTTATTTCACATCCTACAAATATTACTAAAATAATAACTAACTTATATGACATACTTCACATATTCCAATATAATAATTAACTTTATATCATATCTCTCGCATATCTCAACATAATAACTAACTTTATTTCACATCATTCACAACTTTCAATAAAAAAATATCTCTATCCAAATTTAATTTTAACCTTCTTAAATTTAATGTTACAAACAAACACACCCAAAAAAAAACATTTTCTCTGTTTGCCAGCTTTCAATTCATTTTGAATCTTTCGATTTACAAGAAAAGAAGTCAACTTGCTCCTTCATTACAAATATCATTGACATTTCGATATGAGAATGAGGAAAGTAAGTGTATCCTTCATTCATTGATTATGATAATAAGAAGATATCCCATCTCATCCTCAATATGTGAGGTTTTAATTTAACTTTAAGCAAAAGAATATGTTTAAAAGAAAATAGACACTCTCAAAGTAACACATCCCGTTCTCAAAAAAAAATTTATTTTTCACCTTCACGAGAATGATAATTACATATAACCTTTTTGCTTTTGATAAGAAGAAAAGATGTATGCACTAACATATATAAGAGAAATTGCTGTGGATCCCTAAAATTTGAATCTTTCATGTAAAATTCTTGAGGCTAATAAGGATCTTCAAACTGGTCCTTCGGGGACTTACATGATATTTGAAGCTCTGTCAACGTCAGGGATCTGTGTGAACTAATTTAACTGGGCATTGTCAGACGGCTCATTATTGATACACATCATCTGGAAGAATGAAACGGCTTTTCACAAATTATACAAACTATCATATCTACCACCGAATTCTACGAAAGAATTCTGGAATTTGAAATAATATCGACATTCCAAGAACCGTATGAATATTTTGTTTATCCTGCTCATCAGATATGGATAATGAAATAAAGTTGTTATTTTTATTAAAAATTATTTAGTATATAAAATAAAATAATATTTTTTATATTAAAATTTATGTAAAATAATTAAAAAAATTTATTTATTATTATTATTTTTTAAATTAGTATCATTCTGATCTTGATTTTAGTTCTCGCGTGAAACAGAGCCGAAAAATTATTAGTGATTTAAGCTTACTGACAATTGTCTTTTGTCAATATTAACAAAAAATATATATATAAATAATATTTCATAATATTAGTAGTCTAATTTTTTTAACTATTTGGTGTAACATTATAATTGAGAGCATATTGTAATATGTGAAACATCATTAATCTACATCATCGATAATTGAGTTTTGATATAATTTTAGTTTACTAAAAATTGGAATATGACTGATCTTTATCGATTTGATTGCATGCAACATCTTCTGTGTCTGCATGCATATTATGTAGCAGTATTGTGTAATTCAGGTGATCTAATTTAATGTTATATTGATATCATTTAATTTTATTTAGAAAAAATAATTATTAAATTTAATGATATATATTACATAATTTTGTAAAAAATAAAAAATTTATTATTTATAAAATATATATAAATATTAAAATATTCTGATTATATAATAAAATATTACAATAATATTAAATTAAATATTTTTTTAAAATAAATTCTTTTGAAAGAGTGAAATATATGAGAAAAAGTTTCATTAAATTACTTATTTTTTTAATTTTATTATATTTTATATATTTGACTAAAATTTGAATTCATTACTCACAACATGTCATAATTTTTTTAAAATATAAAAATAAAATAAAGAACATAATTGAAGACTAATCTGTAGTAAACTTTACTATTATTTGTGACAAAATATATTTTATATAAGTAAATAAATAAAAAATAATGTTATATTTTTATTTAAAGTTACTAGTAAATTTAATTTTTTAATAAATAATTGTTTTTTAGTTATTTATTTACGCAACAAGTTGCATAATACATATCTAAAGAAGCAATAGGCACATCTCCTTTTTGCATGAAGAAAAGTTTAAAGTAAATATAAAAATTATAAAATATAAAGAAACATAAAAATAAATAGTAAAAAATATCAATATCATGAGAGTATTTTTTACGAGAAACTAAACTTTGTTAACATTTTTTTGCACCATTTGTTTGACTATTGAAAATTAATCTGATTTAATATTAACCTGACATATCACATCACACATAAAATTTAATATTAAAATTAATTTTATTTCACATCTTACATATATTATTAAAATAATAACTAACTTATATCACATCCCTCACATATTTCAACATAATAACTAACTTTATATCACATCCCTTACATATCCTAATATCATAACTAATTTTATTTTATATCATTCATAATTTTTAATAAAAAAATATCTCTATTTAAATTTAATTTTAACCTCGTTAAATGTAATTTTTCAAACAAACACATCCTAGTAGTACAGTATAAATAAATAGCACAAATTTCAATCCCCATTTGGTTCGAGATTTTTGTCCAGCACAAATTTAACTATAAAAATCAACTTTATTTCACATTCAATACAAATACGAATATTAGAATTGAAAGTATTTTATATTTTATATACTTTCTAATTGTAAAATAAATTTTTTTCTCATTAAATTTTAAAAATAAAATAATTTTATTTTTATATTTAAAAAAAGTTCGAATCCAATGAGGAGAGTCAAAACTTGTTATCCTTTATGAGATAAAAAAAAAACAACGCTTGTACTGCAATATATCTTTTTTTAATATTAAGTAATACTATATCTATTTTTTTTAAATTTTTTAATTTCAATAATATATTTAATTTTTTAAGTAAATCCACTTGAATTTTTGAGTTTAGAATATGATGACGTAAGGTCTCACTTGATTTGAGTTTTTTTTAGTAAAAAAATAATTTATTTTTAAATTTAATATCAAAAAATTTTATTTTAATATTAAAAAATACATAAGACATAAAATAAAGATGGTTCTAAGATTTGTATGTATTAGATATATAATAAAATTAATTTTTACAGTTAAAATTTATATTAAGCTAAAAAAATCACGAAACAAACGAGTTCTTAGATTTATATTTTCAAAATTTAACACTTAAGTACCTGCTTTTTAAAATTTTAATATTTTAGTTTTTTTTGAATTTTTTTATTATTAAATTTTTAAAAAATTTTAATTTTACTCTCCCTCTTTTCTTTGCAAGCGGTAAAGAGAAAAAAAGTTATAATTGTAATTTAAAAAAAATTTAATAATAAAAATTTAGATGTTAATTTTTTTGAAAATCAGGAATTTAGTTGTTAAAATTTTAAAAATATAAATTTAAGTATTATTATATTTTAAATTTAAAAAATAGAATGTAATTTATTTTTGGGCAAATTATATCCAGATTTCTGAGTTTAACACTTAATAACGCATAGATCCACATTTTTAAATTTATAATATCGGAGTCCTTGAGTTTTAATAAATGATCGAATGAGCATTTTTTTTATTTTTTTATTATTAAAATTTTTTAGAATTACCATTTTACTTCCTGCCCCTCTCTCTTCTCCCGATCCCGCGCATGCTGGTGGACATATCCCGCGGTAGCCGGCGGGTCGTGCGGCCGTCAGAGGACATGTTGCGCGTGCGCGGGATCGGGAGGAGACAGAGATGGGCAGGGGATAAAATGATAATTCTAAAAAATTTTAATAATAAAAAAATAAAAAAAGATACATTTGATAATTTATTAAAACTCAGGACTGATATTATAATTTTAAAAATATGAATTTATGTGTTATTAAATGTCAAATTTAGAGATTTGCCCTTTATGTTTTTATGATTTTTGTTTTGATTCTCCATAATATATCCGTTGCTCCGTTACTGCTGCGGTCCGCCCCGGCACGCCCTAACCTCGAGCCCACAGTATGAACGCTTTTCCCTTCCATCTCCACACAGCCCCCAAATTCCTCCAATCCTTAAACCCTAATCCGTCCTCTTCGCCCCACCGTTCTCTCTTTGCGGCCGTTGGCTTCGCCTCTACCAGCAGTGGCGATGCCGGCCTCTGCTTCCGCGAGAAGCTCCTGTTCCTCGAGCGCGACCTCGGCGTCGACTCCTCCAGGGTTCTGTCACTCAACCCCGACCTACGCTCCGCCCCACTCTCCTCCCTCCGCTCCGTATCCTCCCTCCTCGCCTCGTTTGGCCTTCTCCCTTCCGACTCAGCACGCCTCCTCTCCCTTCACCCCTGCCTTCTGACTGCTGATCCTGAAACTTCCATTCTCCCAGTCTTCCGCTTCCTCCTTCAGCAGGTTGGCATCCCTTTCGCTGACCTCCGTCTGTCCGCATCCCGTTGCCCCCGCCTCCTACTATCCAGCGTCCCCGACCGCCTCCTTCCTTCTTTCACCTATCTTCGCCGCCTTGGCTTCGTCGGAGCCCGCCGCATCACAGCTCGTACTACTGTCCTTCTCATCTCGGATGCCGAACAAACTTTCATTCCCAAGCTTGATTTCCTCCAGAACCTTGGCTTCTCCTACAGAGAGACAGTTAAAATGATTCTGAGGTCGCCCAGCTTGCTGACCTACAGCATTGACAAGAACTTTCGGCCCAAAGTGGAGTTTTTGATAGCAGAGATGGGAAGGGAAATCGTGGAGATGAAGGAATTTCCCCAGTACTTTGCGTTTAGTCTCGAAGGAAGAATAAAGCCAAGGCACAAGATGCTGGTAGAGAGAGGGTTTGAGGCTTCGTCATTGTCTTTGAAGGAGATGCTAAGGGTCAGTGATGGAGAATTCCAGGAGCGGCTTCTGGATATGCGGCTTAGATCCATCGATCTGAGACTTTAGTTGTGGATGATGTCGGTATATTTCCCTTTCTCACTTTTTTCTCTGTAAATCTTGTCATAGATACTTAGAGATCTATATCTGTTTTTATTTAATTATTGTGCTTCAACAGAGTTTTTTTAACATGTAATTACAGTTATTATGGAACTGAAAATTTCACAACATGGACTGGAATGTGGATTAACAATGTTTTTGTAAATTGTATCAAGATCGGTGTAAGATTGATTGCTTGGCCTTGTGGATGGCATCAGGGGTTAGTTTACTTGCTGGATTATCCAAGAAAAACACTCATGCTTTATGTTGTAACTTGACTGATGGACTTATATATTCATGCTATTTGTCTCTGCTGCTGGTTGAGGGCATCAAGGATAATACTTTCTCACTGCATAATTTTATGTTGTATCACAATGTGATTTAAGAATTACTTGTGGTTTCGCCTTATGATTAGCTAAACAATTAAAAATTATGGTCTTTTCCTTTTAGTATATATATATATTGGTTAAAGGACTTGCTTTTGAGATTCTCAATTTCTAGCCTTTTGTTGTATGATTATATCTCATCAGGATTTATTCATATCATAATTGGCTGTTGGGCTCAACAGCTCTGAATGAGCCAGGCAATTCTTATTTTGGCTTATTACCCTATAGAGAGTTAGCTGAATTAGCTGTAGAGGCCCTCTTATTGCACAATGAAATTGTTGTTGAAATATCTAAATCTATGGTTTTTTTATACGATTATATCTCAATAATAATATTTAGTATGAATATGGAGTAGTAGCTCTGCTTTATGTCTGTATTTACTTTAGTTTTGTTGTTTGGTCATGAATTTCTTCAAGCATAATAGGTTAGATTCAAGCGATGATCTAGAGTTTGCAAGGACTGCAGTGGATTCCGACAGGCTATGAAATATTGATACTTCATGAAGCTTAATGTATTCAGATCGTATCTATATCGAATTCTAATGCTTTCTGATTTTCTACCGATATGTATCCAATATATCACATGGTGTATCAATTTTTTAGTTTAAAAATTTTTTTGATACTTGTTCGGACAACTTAAAAAAATTTGATACTTTTCCAATCTGTTATTGTTAAAAAAATTTTGTATCTAGATAGGACCCTACAATATTCCTCACGTCCTTTCTCTCACTAGGTGTCCCTATTTCTCTAGTCACTTTTTACATTTCTCGCGAAGGCTTTATCTCAACACATTATCAATGTCGTCATATTTCACCGTCCCTGAGCATCTCTCCTAGAGCTTCTCTTTTTGCTTGTAAAGAATATTGTGCACTATACAAAATGGTCTGCAATTGCTTTTAAAGTACATGAAGGTGAGAATATGGAAATATATACACTAATATATTTGTTAACTTATATGACTTATCCTTATTGCACTTGTATCCTGCATTTTGAAAATTTTTTCTATCGTACTAGTATTGTATCTTATTTGTATCCACATATTGTACTTGTGCTTGACAGGTACTAGAAGGTTTTTGGAATGAATTACAATGGAGTTGCTTACTGTATGTGGGCCTTTATATTAGCTTGGAAGTTTGATTGAACTGATCTTATGGCTAAGTTCAGCTTTAAAATTATCAGCTAAAATTGATATTGGTGAGAGCTTAAGTTGAATTTAGGCTTAAGAGAGAGAATTATTTGAAGAAAAATATTTTGATTCTATTTGATTGATGAACAGCTCTGCTACAGAACAGAGGGTAGCCATATTGATGTTAATAGCACATGAGACTCATCATTTTGTCATTAGCCTGTAATGCGAGGATGGATGCATTTGAGAGAGTTGAAATTTCTTGTTGTTTAGTTTCACTTTACTCAATTACATAGCTTGTTTTTTGCCCTTCATTCTGATTTCTTATCATGATTGATCCAAGAGCCAAGGTTGGTTTTCATATGCAATGAGGTTGTCAAGATCATGAAATATGTCATATTTGAAGTGCTTTCTCTTGGCATTGCTTTTGTTATCAAAGAAAAAAGTGGTATGGCTTTTTGCTATTGGCCTTGGAAATCTTGAGATTTGACATTTTACATTGTTTTGATGTGCGTATAGGTCATGTGTGTGTCTCTCTCTCTATATATATTTATTTATTTGATTTTCATTATAAAATTTCTAATTGCCAAGTTTTTCATATTATCTTCATCATTCTAGAGTATAATAGTGTTTGGGTTTAACTGCAAGTGATGAGAAACTAGACAGGGACATCAGCACCTATAGCTAATAGCTATGGAGGATGATGACAAAGTCTGTTGGGAATCTCTCTGATGCTTGCTTTTACACTGTTCATCTCTTTATATTTATGGATTATATCTGGTTATTTTTACAGAATATCTAATTCATGATTGTAAAGTTTCTTCGTCAAATGACTATTTGAGTACTTTTTACTTGAAGTTACATTAAAATTTTGTTTGATTCGTTTTAGAATTTGTTGTATTCAAATTTCATGAGACACGTATCTGTTCATTTGTTATCAAGCAGGTTGCCTATGATGTATAATCTTATGCACGTATTATCGGATATTGTTGATGATTTATAATTCACTACCACTGAGGCAATCATATTGGTAAAGAGATGTAGTTAATCTCCTTTGCATTATCTTGTTACAGGAAGTCTCATATGCAATCGTATTCATTATGACGCTTTTTGTTTTGTTATTTATCTTGTATTTCCGCTCTACTTTGTTTGGATTTTTTCAAGTGAAAGTCTTTATAAGAAATTTTAAAGTATGAAATCAAACAACAGCATATTCAACTGCTTTTTAAGTCTATTGTGAGCGTAGTGATTGTTCACATTATAAGAACGGGAATTTGAACAGGATGTGTCTGGTGAAGCTAGGCTTGTTTGCCTGGCTCCAGATTATTCCAGTGTTGATATCAGCTTTTTTAAATGAAGGTTTGCGGATGTAGAACTATGATACGAAAAACATGTTCCAATTGCTAATTTTAACTTACCATTGATCTAAGCGAAGTAGCATCCAAAGGGAAATAGAAATTGTTCATACACTCGGTTAAAGTTAAAGTTTGATATGCTTTAAATAATATGAAATATAGAAAAACAGTACAATCGGGTATGATATTCTAATAGAATTTTGAAAATGCATGGAAGATGGAGCTTCTTGGCTTATTACGTTGCCAAATATGCTTTTATAAGTTAAAAATATGCCAAATAAATAAAGAAAAAAAGTATATTATGTATTTATAAGAAAAATGACATTGTATGTGATTATATCAGCCATAGTGAATTTAAATTAATGAGTGAATCTTTAAAATTTTGAGAGGGTGATTAAACATAGATTAACAAAAATATTTAGATTCTAAGGCATTTCTTCATAATTCGAGTTTTATCTTAATTTCGTCGCTAGTCCTACCAACAACAAAAATATCATCAACGAAAAACATATACGAACGCAGCTTTTCTTTAATGTATTCAGTTGGAATCTCCATAACCAATACAGAAAGATATGAATTTAAAACTAAACCTTTATGTAATCTAATTGTAATTCAGAACTTATTTATCCTATTGTATGCAACACAAATAACAACCCTCTTATATGTCTTTAATAACTTAAATGTAAAATATAAAATTCTTTTTTTTCCAAAACTCTTCAAAGCAATTCTTTGAGACTTTATTATAAATTGTTTTTCTAAATTAATAAAAATCAGATGTAGATCTTTTTTCTCTCTAAATTCTCCAATAAACTTCCCAACAAATGAATAATTTCTGTAGTAAATCTCTTAAGCATAGAATCACATTGGTTTTGAACTATAAAGCACGGACACGAGGACACGGGACACGACACGGCGACACGGCGATTTTCTAAAATATACAGACACGGCATGACACGCCAAATATAATAATAAAATTAACAATTTATACTAAAAAAATATATATAATATAATACAAACTTAATGTTTTAAGTATGAACAACTTGTAAGTAGCACTGAAGTCTCATAAAATCAAGATGAGAACTTGAGAACAAATATTGTCAGCATTAAAAAGATTTGAGATATAAATTTAGGGTTCACTTTGAATAAGAAAAATATAATTTTACTTATTTAGGACAATCACAGTGAGTACAACAATAAGAGAAAGTAAGAGCTTTCGGTGTTGAAGATGAAAAAATGATAAAGGTGAAGCTAGAGTTCTTAACTTTTTATGATTGGTTCATTTTTGTAGGCTTAAGGGTAACAAAAGAGGAAGAATTTGATTTAACTTCGTTAACTTAGAATTTTGACTTATATTAGGTAAAAATTTAACAATAATAAGAGATAGGTTTTTAGTTTTATTAAATAAAATTTTAACGATAATTAAAAAAATGAGATAGATATATCCATAAATTTTATTAAAAATATATAATATTAATAAATAAATTTAATATTAATATTAAATATATCCAATTCTATCTTATGTATTCTAGAAGTATCCTGTATCTCAGAAATATCCTAAAAGTGTCTCAGAATTGTCTTAAGGTATCCCAAAGTGTTCTCAAGTGTTCAAGAAGTGTCATTTAGTTTTTTTTTTAATATTATTTTATTAGGATACGCTATGTGGCGTGTCCGACACGATTTTCCCGCGTGTCTTGGCGTGTCCCCTAGTGTCCGTGTGTCCGACACGGATACGACGTGGTTCTTGAAGTGTCCATGCTTCATTTGTTTTGAAATACTCTAGTCTAAAATGCAATATATCAAAAGTTGCTATTTGATAGAGTGCAATGAAAATAAAGGAATTATGTAATACACCCCATCTTGTGGTATAAAGGCTTAGTTGTTGTTATATTATATTCTCCATGCTGAACATTTTATTAGGGAATGTGCCCTATAGTTTGCTGTACGTAAGTTTGGTTTTGATTTAAACCCAATGAACTTTTACAGAACTGGATAAAGTATTCAGGTATTCCAAAGAAAAAATTTATTGATATTTATGTATGTTATGTTATGCAGTTACTGTAATATTGAAATTTCTTGTTGTTTTTGAGTTATACTTTGCTCAATTACATGCCTTTTTTTTTGTTTCCTCTCCATTCTGAATTCTTATTTTGGTTGATCCAAGTGCCAAAGTTGGTTTCCATATGCAAGACCATGAAATATAACATATTTTAAATGCTCTCTCTCAGCATTGCTTTATTATTGACGAAAAAAGAGGTATGGTTTTTTGTCACTGGCCTTGGAAATCTTTAGATTTAACATTTGACAAGGTCGATGCGCGTCTATGCCAAGTACCTGCATTCATTTTTTTTGATATTCATTGTAAAATTTCTGATTGTCAAGTCTCAAAAGATCATCATTTTGGAGCATAATAGTGTTTGGTTTTAACTGTAGCCAGGGGGACATCAGCACCTATAGCTAACAGCTACTGAGGTTGATGACTTAAGTCTGTTGGCAATCTCTCGGATGCATGCTTCTACACTTTTCATCTCTTCATATTTTTGTTCCTTATGGTATGAACTACACTTCTTGTTGAGAAAACTAAAGAGGGAGCTAAAGCGAAACTCGAGCCTTGGAGGAATGCTCTAGAATCTAAATGTTTTTATCTCAGTAGATTAAAAATTGAATATATGAAGTGCACATTTAGTCAAGAAAAAATATTTATATTGGAGATGTGACAATTGGTGATCAAATTGTCAAGATGAGTGAGCGCTTTAGATAAATACCTTGGATCAATTATTCAAGGCACGACAAGAAACTATAAAGAGTGATCTTAGTTATTTAGACTTAGATAAGAATTTGATAATTGATAGAGCGCAATGGAAACAAAAGATTCATGTTGCCACCCACCTAGTAGGATTAAGGCTTGGTTGTTGTTGTCATTATGGTACGAACTACTTTTGTTAATGTCTTTGCAGATTATATCAGGTTATTGTTAGAGAATATTAATTCATGATTGTGTAAATTTCCTTTGTCAAATGACTATTTTAATACTTCTATTTATTTGACAAAATTGCATTAAATTTTTACTTGGAATCTGTTCAAAAGCAGCATTAAAATTTTACTTTTCTTCATATTAGAAGTTCTTTTTGTATTCAAATCACATGAGATACTTAAAAATCTGTTCATTACTATCATACTGGTTGCCTATGATGTATAATCTTATGCTGATACTGATGAGGATTTATAATTGTCACTACCACTGAGGCAACCATCTCGTTTGCTATCGTGTTTTACAAACATGATGCTTTTTGTGCTGTTATTTTCGTGTATTTTGCAATCTAATTTGTTTGATTTTTTTCGAAGTGTGAGATTAGACAGCAGCATATTGAACTGCTTTTTAAGTTTGTCTGACATTTAATTTTTTGTGTATTGCGAGCTGTTCATGTTATAAGAACAGGAGATTTGAACTGGATGCGTCTGTTGAAGTTAGGCTTGCTTTCCAGCCTCCAGGTTATCCCTGTGTTTATTAGTTTTGGAGTTAATTCCTGAGAGATTCATACTGTCAATTCATAATTGTTATTTGGTTTATAATTTTTAAAATATTTTAGAAATTTTTTTAGTTTAAATTTTTTGTAAAATTCTGTATTTAAGAAATATTTTATGTTGTAATTTTTAATGTTTTAATTTTACACCTCCCTCTCCTTCCCAGGCATCAACTTGCCTCAAAGCTCTCTCTCTCACTCTTACTCGCCTGCATTTGTCCTAATTTTTCAGAGAAAAAGAGGTGGACAAGCTCTGGGTTCGCGCCGCTTGTCGGCCGTCGGAAGGGCCAGAAGCCACGAAAGGAGGATGCTATCTTTCAATATTGGTACTGCTTCTAGGGATCCGTGACGGCCGGAGCATACGAATCCTTGATTTGCGGGTCTGAAAAAAGTATCTTGTACGGCGAACGATGTGGTCGGGTCAAGCTGATTGTGACAGGCACCACTTTATAATATCGTCCTCAACGTTACCAGGGATGGTCCTAGCTCGTCGTGGTTGAGGCTTGGTTGACCTCTCGTATCTAAGGTTTGACCGGGGTCTGAAACCTGTGAGAACAGATAGGTGAGTTAGTAAATAAATAAAAGCTGAAGGCCAGCTAGGCGCCACGTGTATGACAGGGATGCAGCGCTGGAATCACGTGTTAATATCAGCCCCCCGTATTGTCAGGGCGCAAATATTAATATGGGTCCTGGAATGCGAACCGTCGTGACGGTGGACACGCTGCCCAAGACCTGTCAGGATAAGAGGGGGGCGACGTCCGCCGATTCGTATTCTCCTCCTTTGTCCCCTAAAAATTTCTGTAAGAGGGCAAATCGTCAAAGAGAGATGACGGAGAGGAAGAAGTGGGTGCTCTATCAGGCATCACAAAGAAGAGAGCCAGCAATCTTCCGGTTAACGCTCCTCCTCCTGAGAAGAGGAGGCTTCTGTAATCTTCTGAAGGGTCGCCGAAGCCGGCGACGGTGGAGCCTGTTGGAACACTCCAAGAAGGGGGGGAGATGCAATGCTGGCGCAGATGCCAGAGTCTGTGCAGGAGATGACAAGCGTAGAGGCCATGGAGATGGTGGTTGTATCTGATTCCCCTGTCAAGCCGTCTCTGAAGGTAAGAGAGCTGAAGGAGGTGATCTTAGTGAGTGAGATAGCTACAGGAGAGAAATTAGCGTCTGGGGAGATCTTGCTCAAAAATGAAGAGATTGAGCGGTTCCTTCCCAGGTTTGGGGTTCTTTTTGCAGAAGGCCTGAAGAGGACACCCCTCAAGATTAGTAGTATCGCCCCTCTTGGTATCTCAATCCCTCCTTCTGAGAAGAAAAGGAAGCTCCTCTTCCCTTCTTTCCTTCCAGCGAACCTCCAAAATGACGAGGAAAAGGAAGAAAATGGAAGGAAGGAAGAGGGCAGTAAGATGGAGGAGCCGACTAAGGAGAAGAAGGAAGTGCCCTCCCAGGTTGCTCTTAAAAGCACCCTTAGCATTGAAGGGCCAGGAGGCAGGATGGAGGAAGTCATTAAGGAGAAGGAGAGGGTTCCTCCAGGTGCCTCTAGTGTTGTCCCCAACATTGGGGAGACATGGGGCGTACTGGGAGAAAGATTGTTCAAAATAAGGAGGGAGGAGGAGAAGATCCTGAGGAGTACCTCCAAGGCTCTGGAGGTAGTGAAATCTCTGAAGGTCAAGGAGGAAAGGGAGGCTTGCCACCTTCAGAGAATAGAGGAGTTGGAGGGTACTTTGTTGCAGGTCACAAAGCGCTCTCAAAGTGATCACAGGGAGGAGCTAGGAAAGCTGTATAAACTGGAAGACAAGTTGGCTTCCCTAGTTTGAGTAACGCAGAATGGGCCAGTAAGAGTGAGGCTGCGAGGGGAGAGTTCCATCGCAGCCTATCGAATGTGAACCAGGCTCATTCTGCTCATGTCAAAGACCTCCAGAAAAGGATGAAGGAGTTATATGATGAGAAGGAGGCTTTGAAAGAAGAGAGGAGCTGGCTAAGGGATGAGGTTGCCAAGGCTAGGGAGGTTTCGTCGGGGGCAAAGGAGGCGTCCTCCGAAGCTCATCGCCGGGAGGAGTTGCTGAAGTCTGAAGTTCACTCCTTACGGGCCTTGGTGGAGAATAGCTCTGGATGGTGGGGATGACGTATGGAAGATCTGGAAGAAGCGGTGAGGAGGGCGGTGAATATTATCAGCGCCTCGCCGGTGGGTCACCACGTGAAGAATCAAGCGGCTTTTGATGTTCTCCTGCAGACATTGGTCGATATAAGTATCTTAAATCAGGAGAACATCAGAAGTCCTGCAGTTCTTCCCTTTTGTGGTCCTAAGGGACCAGACAGGTTCTTCGATGCCGGTAGCCACTGCTCAGAGGAGGTTCCACCAGCAAGGTCCTACGTTGGCTGGAGATATCACCTATCTCCCCTAGGGGTGGCAAAATGGGTCGGCGGGTCGGGTTCGGGTTGAACCCGAACCCGACCCGACCCGACCCGAATAGCCTCAACCCGAACCCGACCCATTTATTAAATAGGTCAAAATTCATGACCTGAACCCGAACCCGATTAATAAATGGGTCAAGTTGGCGGGTCGACCCGACCCGTTTATAGAGTATTTTTTGATAAATGCCTAACTGCCCCCTCCAAATACACTCACTCTCTCTCTCGCTCTCTCGCTCTCGCCCGCCCCTCCACTCTCTTTTTATAAGACTGATGAGTCGATGACAATGAGGTGGCATCGGCGAGGTGGTGTCGACAAGGTGATAGTGGCGAGGTGACGATGTAAAAAACATCATCCATTTGTTTGCTGACGTAGAACTGTGATGTGAAAAATATCGTCCATTTGTTTATTATTGTATTGTACAAGCTAATTATTTTTTTAGGAAATGTGCTAGTGATCAAACTCAATACGTGATGGTTCTTTTTCCAAAGAAGATTTTTATTTGGAAAAATTTTAGGATAATTTTTACTTTATTTAATTTTAAATAGTCAGTATTACAGTTAATTTATTTTATATTTTACGTATATATTAAAATAGTATTTAAATTATATTATATTTTTATATATTTTAATTTAATAATTAATTTTAATTTACATTGCTCATAATTTTTAATAAAAAATGTTTTTATTCAAATTTAATTTAATTTAGTTAAAAATTAAAGTTTACAAATAAATAAATCCTAATGTTACATTTTATTTGAGTTATTTTTTTTTAATATAAATTTTAATTATAAAAATTAATTTTATTTTATATTCAATATAAATATGAATATTAGTACTTAAATTATTTTATATTTTATATTTTTTTAAAATTAAAATATTTTTTTTTTCATTAAATTTAAAAAATAAAATATTTTTTTTTCGTCCAAAAATAAAAAAGTTTAAACCAAATAAGACTTGAGAGTTAAATTGAAAGTTTCATGCATTTGTTAGGCCATATTTTGTATAATTCAAGTGATAGATATAGTTGGAAGTAAGTTCTTATTATCATCTAAGATTTATGTCAGTAATAAGGGTTTATCGGTTTAATTTTAATGAATCTTAAGAAGCTGTATGATTTTATTACATTTAGGGGCTACGATGAGTATGACTCGATATGTCAAGCCATATAATCGTTTGGTGATGCATTGTAGTGAGCAGTCGTGCAGTTGTGTGTTGCTGTATAGCACACACAATGCTGATAAGTGCGCATAATGGTTGTAAAATCATCGGGTCTTGAAAATGCATGCACATGGTATACGAACTATGTAGATATTGAGGTGGTGCCAATTACCTTTGAGATAGTTGCAAGGATTGGGTTAGTTAGATCCCCACTCATTGATCGAGAGCAAGGAAGCAAGGTATTATCTGTCGGTGCTCTTTATGTTCAAGTTGTTTGAGTCAAGATTCTTTGAGTGCGAGCTAGGACTATTTGACCAAGAATAAGATTAAGGTAGCATTTAATTCGTTGTTATTTTAGTGTTATGTTATATAATTTAGATCTCATGACATCTAAATGTTATCTTTTAATTAATAATTTTATAATTTTACAGCAGATTATTTATAGATGTCATTTAACCAAATAATTGCTTTCTGTAGGTAACATAACATAACGTCAAGATAACATTGAACCAAACGTTCCCTAAATAAAAACAACAATTATCTTTTCATCATTCATCATGATCCTATACAATTTGAAGTTACAATAATTTGATTTTATCTGCCTCTCCCACTTAACTTAGAAAAACGAAAAACCTCTCGAGTGAGGTTTTTGAGTAAGGTTGGAGAAAGTAAGGGCATTAACATTGGATACATGGAGTTAAAGCATAACATGAGGATCGCTCACAATTTCTACACGAGTCGCCCGACAAGTAGTTGAATGTGAAAATATTTTGACCCTTTTTTTTTTAAGGCCAAAGTAGATCTAAGAGACTACTTAAAAAAATTGCTTTCATCTTTTAAGTCTTTTGCCTTGAGGTAAACCACTTTTCTTGAATTTGCAGTAGTATAATGCCTAAAATTTAAATTAATTAAAATTATTAATTCAATGAATAATCAAGTTAATTTGAAAATAAAATTACTTAAAAGTTTTGTTAAATATCGTAACAATGATTCACGCTTTAAAATTTAGATTATTTTTGAATTTATCGGGTTCGCTCTATCAAATGATCAAAATTTTATCTAGTCGGTGATTTTTTTTAAATTGAATAATCGTATTCGTATGGAAACACAGAATGAAATCATATTAATTTTTTTTTTATATAGTTGAAATGGTATCTCATAATTGGATTAGTATTTAAATTATATTTAAATATTATTTATGTAATTTAAATTATATTCAAATATAATTTAGATAGCAGGAAAGGGGATTGGCAATTGAATGGTTAGAGAAAATATTTTTGGAATTAATAATTGTGGGAAAGGGAAAGGCCTTTATTGAATAGAATTTGCCATTATATTAATTGATATAAATTTTTTTTAATAGAACAACGTAATTAATGTAATTTCGTAGGTATTTAATGTGGGTAATTTGGTCAAACTTTTTAAATTTGAGTAGAATTTAATTTGAGTCAACTAAATTCTTTGTAATTATGAGTTAATTTTTGAGACCAATTAATCTTAACTTTTTATATTACTATCTGATGTAATTATTTATTTCATTAAATATAAATTTTTAGTTAAATTTATATATATTATGTATGTATTTATATATCAATTCTTTTGATATATATGGTATATAATATATTCAAAAGTATAAAATATCTCAATTGTACCTCAAGAATGTTTAAATCATTTTTTTATAAAAAAGTTAATTTCGAGTCATGAGAAAGTCGAATAAAATTTGAATTAACTAAAATATGTGTGAGCATCAAAAGAGTTTCAAGTTTCGAATATACTAGTTAGTTTTATGCAGTATTTTAAGTTATAATATTACGTAAAATATATCTTTTTCAAACTTTATACATTTAATTACGAGATACATATTATATGATGCAATAGTTTTTAATAAGATTGATAAAAAGTCAAGCTTGTGGATGACTTGTGGCTCTCTACTACTTATATATCGTAGTGGCCAACTTTCATAAACATGTAGCGGGAGGATCAACTTGGCAGAGTCAAGGATCTTTTTGTAGGGGGACAATTGGGATAACAGAAAGATCAGCTTTGTGTTTGGCGAGGAGTTTGGGCTGAAGAGTTTTGAGGAATTTGGGCAGAAGAGTTCTTTCTATTATTAGGCACCACTACCTTGAGAGGAACATGTTGGCCTGGGCAGCTACAAAAAATTAAAAAATACCCACTTCTACTCTATATCATAATCAATTTTAGGAAGATTACAATATGGTGGGAAATTAGTCTGAGCATCTCCCTACTCAACAGAGGATGCGTGTTCTTATATGGTGTGTGTGTGTAAGAACATCATTCTTACCATACTTTGGTTGTACTGTCGTGGCTTGATCACTTCCAAATATTGCCCCTGGGTTGCAATGAGATAGAAGATATTTAGCATGTTATCATATAGAGTGCAATATTTGCAAAGCTATTTGGGAGGAGCTACTATTTTTCTTTATTTTCTCAAAACCTTTTTTTGTAGGTTAACTTCTAGTGTTAACTTCAACTACTAAGAGTAATAAGAAGGACAAACACCTAAGGAATGAAGTAGCCATCATCTACTACACTTGGAGAGCTTGGAATACTAAAGTACATGGACAACTCATAGCAATCGTAAAGATCATTGTCTCCACTATTTTGAGTTTAATTGAGCTTGATCTTAATTTATACAGTAACCACTGGTATCTTAAAGCCCTTATTGGGCTTCATGTTTGTACACTTGACTATTGAGTCCCCCTAGCGGATGGATTAAAATCAACTTTAATAACTTGTTTCAAGGTAATGAGATTGTAGGAACCGAATACCTTATGAGAGACCACAAATTCAGACTCCTACATGCTAGTGGAAGAAGAGTGTTAACCTATTCGATAATTATAGCGGAGCAACATGTAGCAATTCAAGGGTTGGAAGCCATCTTCAAGTTTGCTAAAACCTCTACTCACGTTAGTCTTAAGAGGGAGTCCTTAGAAGCTCTCTAAGCGATGTATGTGAAGCTGGGTTGAATCTCTACTAGAGCTAGAAGATCTCAAGATGCCACAAATTTTGAATCTCTAGACTCCTAAGACATGAGTGTGATCTACATTGCTAGATTGATATCCGACAATCTTCTTTAAAAAATTACACACATAAGTCAGATCAAAACTAGTACTGTTGACTACTTACCACACATAGTAAAACTAGGTTATTTTGATTGGGAGAGGAGTATGTCTCTCCAATATGATTTTTGCAACATCGTCAAGGAAGATATGACATAATTTACTTTTTGTAATTTCATCACTTTTATTTATGGCCTAGACCACAATTAAAAAAAAAAAACAAGTTGAGTTCGAGTGAATTTATCTCAACTTAAATTTAAAATTTTTAAGTTTGAGTCGAGTTTGATTCGAGACTATTAAAGTTATTCAATTTTGAGTTTTTTTTAGATTATTCAATTCTAAGTTTAATTGAGCATAAATTTTAATCTTATTTTTTAATTTAAATATTTATTTTACATATAATGTATATTACATATAATTTTTAGTTAAACATATACATATATATATATATATAAATTTTTTCAATATAAATTTAATATAATATATTTATGTATATAAAATATTTTAATATGTAGCTAAAGGTTTGTATATGTATTATTATATAAATATCAAGGTGATTATGAATTAAATTGATTTTATTGGAGGTGTTTGGTTTAATATTATTTAATATTATGTTATGTTATTTAAAAAAAATAATTATTTAATTTAATAATAAATATCATAATATTTAAATTATATAATATAATATTAAAATAATAATGAATTAAACCCTTCCTAAATTAAATTTGATTTGAGCAAGTTGTTAATGAATTCAATATTTATTTTCTCTTTCCTTTTTTTTTTTTTTTTATAAATACTCCTTCCAAATTTATTCCTCAAACTAATAAATTTATATAGAAAACATGGAATTTTTTTTTTTTTTTTTTTTAACAGAAGAAAATATGGGAAGTTATTATATATGTTGGCCGACTCCGAGCTGCCGGATTCGCTTCTCAAATCGGAAGCCCTAATTAACCTCCGGCCTTAAACGGCTTTGCGCTCCTTCCGCGCGGCGGTGTCGAATCCCTGCTCCCAGCGCTGAACTCCTAAATTGCCCTCTTCCGGCTCATCGTACCAGGTTCTGAATCTTTCTCCTGCTGTTTTGAAGAGAAAATCATAGTTTAAAGATGCACTCTTAGAATTATCTATAATGGCAAGAGTATAATGTGCAATTCCTTGCTTCATTGCAGTTTATTGAGGGTACGGTGGGTCGGGGAACTCATGGCGTGGTGCAGTCACTGCGGAGGTAACCGCCGCACCTTGTTGGATGTCTATGGAGGATACGTGTAAGCGGTTAATGTTCTGTTGACTCATTCAAGCTCCCTGTTTTTGATCCTCACCGAGTCTCTGTTTCTATTGATTTCCTCAGTTCCTGCTTTGGTTGTGGAAAGGTTCTAGAACACTTTGGCAGCCCTACGTTGAATGGCCAAAACGGTCGTCATATTCGTGAGGTACCATGAGCACCTGGTGTTTCTAAGCTTGTTTAATGATTTGTCTTTTGTCTTTGTCTTTTTGATCTTATCACTTTACTTTGTTCTTTGCATTCATAGTAAAAACGTTTCTGATAAACACATGCTAATATTGTTCTATATTGAATGTGATAGTTGGACTGTGATCCGTGAGCCAACATTCTTCATTCTCAAATTGTATGAATCCTTATGGTTCCCTATGCTTTTCATCTCAATTAAACATAACCTTTGAAGTTTCAAAAGAAAAAAACATGACTTTTGCTCATGTACTTGGTTTTTTAGTTAACTATCTTCATCTAATCCTATTTTGGAGCCTATTGTGAATCTTTTTATTTGTGACTTTGGATATACATCAAGATTTCCTTTTGGGTATGTTATGTCATGGCCAACTAAATTGGAATGAAAATTATCTAGATGTCTACTTATATTCTCTTTGTAAGTATGTCGCATGCTTTTATTTTCCTGATATTTCACTTTTGTGCTTTTGAGAAATTACTAATATCCTACTTTGATTTTGCACTTGTTATTAGTCATGGAGGTCGAACCCTTTAATGTGCATATGATCTCGCAGATTACATTTAATTATATTATCTATTCGATCCAATATGCTTAAAAGAAGTTTATTCTGCTCCTTCTCTATGGCCCTGTTTGGCAATGGGCTAAAAATCATGACTAAAATTACCCATGATCAAAATCTTAAATTTATTTTAAAAAAACTTAAAAAATTATTTTATATTTCATCTCACACAAATTCCAACATTAAACAATCACTTTATTTCACATCCAACACAATTTTCAATAAATCAACCAACTTTATTTCACATCATACACAATTTTTAATATAACCAACTTAATTTATTTCACATCATACACATTTTTCAAAAATGGCTAAAAATTTCAATCAAATTCTCTTTTTTTTCCTATTACCAAACAGAGCCTATAAGAAGTCTGCTATTATGTGGAGGAACTTAGACATATAATTGAGAATACCTTATTGGTTCCCACACCCAGACTTCTTAGTATATATACATTGTTCTATATATCGATCATATTTAGAAAGGGAACGACATTAGCAATAGTACCCATTCTAATGTCTCTTATATATGCGACCACCACATGATCTAGGATGTAGGGATCTAGGGATGTAGTGGTGATACACCCATATGACCCATCATATGGTAAATAACCACACATGTATGCCATGACATACTTAACTAGATGAAAATGTGGTATGAATGAATGAAAAATTGAGGTAAAAATTAGACACTAAGGCCTCATTTGTTTGACCGTTTAAAATTAACCTGGTTTAATTTTAACCAGGCATATCACATGACACATAAAATTTAATATTAAAAATTAACCTTATTTCACATCTTACACATTACTAAAATAATAACTAACTTATATCACATTCCTCACATATCCCAACATAATAATTAACTTTATATCACATCCCTCACACCCCCTAATATAATAACTAATTTTACTTTACATCATTCATAACTTTCAACAAAAAAATATCTCTATCTAAGTTTAATTTTAACCTTGTTAAATTTAACCTTACAAATAAACAAACCTTATGAATGATGTGAAATAAAGTTAGTTATTATATTGGGTGTGTGTGAGGTATGTGATATAAAGTTAATTATTATGTTGGGATATGTGAGGGATTGATATAAGTTAGTTATTATTTTAGTAATGTGTGTAGGATGTGAAATAAAGTTAGTTTTTAATATTAAATTTTATGTGTGATGTGATATGCCATGTTAAAATTAAACCAGGTTAATTTTTAACTTTAAAACAAATGGGGCCTAATATCATAACAATAAAGCAAGGATATGGTAGTACTACCAAAACTTTATCTGATATCACTTTGATGATGACTTGAAGTGCTGTACCTTATGTTTCTTGATAGGGCATTTTGATGCCATTTTGATGACAACTGAGAATGGAGGTCCCTATGGTTCTTTATAAGGGACGCTTTGATACTACTATGATATTGGGTGAATGTGTGAAAAGAAACAACAAATCTGAAGAGCAACTGGTAAACAAGGGAAAAATCAAGGGAAAACCCTAAATGAGTGGATCTAAGCGTGAGATACCTCCATCCACATAATAGCAACTCTCCACTAGTTCTTCTAGTGGAACAAAGCTCGAATAAATCAGGTTTCTGAAAATAATCATCAACCTCTTTAGAATGAATTTCCCCTGCACTTGTAGGTCACTTTTCCTCATTATAGGTTGGTTGGTTTGTCTCCAATCACTGAATAAGTGGGGAGATTCAAATTTGAATTGTTGGAACTAGGGGAAACTGATCGAACGATTTGATCTGGATGATTGAATGGTTTGATCTGGATAGGGCGATTTTCTTGGGTTGGATAGTCTAATGGTAAATGGATGGTCCTCTCAGTTTGATCTATTGTAAATTAAACCCCCTTTAAACATACATTTACATACACATCCTCCTCTATATACAGTGAAGATATACCCCTCCCATACAATATAACTCCTTCAAATTAAGTGGGAGGAGCACATCAACTTATAATTTGTTATTCTGGACAAATTTTTGCTTGATAAATTTCTACTTTATTTGTAAAAAGCATTTGTAAGAATTTCGCTAAAGAATGCTGAAATTTTATTGTGCAGATTCTGGATAAAGGTGAAAGTGAGGAATCTGAGAGTCATTCTGATGATACTTCTTACTTTGAGGTATGGCATATGCTTCAAGAAGTTCTGTTTTTTTGTTCAAAATTCTCTTTACTTTTACTATAAATCTTAAAATAGTATTACTATAAAAAAAAGCCTCAAGTAGTACAGTTTTGAATTTTCTTTTAATTGTATTAAGAGTTAAACTTCACAAGGTTAGCTATGTTAAATGCTCATTTACTATACTTGTATGTTCAACATGATTCATTTCAAGTGATAATATATGATGTATCTTTTTTATATTTTCATATATTGTTGCAAAACATACACAATATTCTATTGGAAGAGACAAAACATTGTGGGCTAGTATACACCTACTTCTAGACCATGCAAAATCTATTCAAGCACAGTGAATTCATCATTTGAATAACTCATAAATAATGGGAACCTCAATGGACATAAACCTCAATTTAGTCTTGTTAAAGAACTCCATCAGATTTTGACAACTTTTTGAGTTCATCAAATTTTAGGGAAACTTCTCTTATTATGATCTTGTATAGCCTGAAGAACATATTATAATGGACCGCTTGAAGAATCTTAACTTGAGCACAATCTCTCAGGTTATCACAAGCCAAGTAACTAACTGAATATAATAGTAGTTTGGTTTCCTTACCTAAACCTCATAGAGCTTTAGGTTACTAGCATAAGGCATATTTCTTTGCTCTTCTTTGTCTGCATGAAAACTTCAGAAAAGAGGAATAACTTCTTGATAATCATTTGCATTTTTCTATTCCTTACTACTGGACTTTACCATCAAACTTCATCGTCAGTGTGGATTATTTTGGAGTGTTTTCACTGTGAATTTGACAGTAGCCTTGTTCTTTTAACAATGCCCTCATTCTTTCTCAAAGGTAGCAAATAACAACAACCGCATCAATAGCAACAGTAGTACACATAAGAGCTCCAAGTGATGTGGGCACGACTCGAGGTATCGATTCCTCCTATGAGTCAAATTGAAAGGAATGCAATGTGATTAAAACCAAAATCTAAATATGATACAAATTGCTAATTAATGGACTAATGCTAAACTAGATGGAAATTCCACTCTACGAACACGACTCGACTGGACCTCCATATAACAACATAAAGAATATGCCTAAGTAAGCTAATTATTTAAGTTGCGCAATGAGATACGAATACTACGCCAAGAATGAGGGAAAGATTGAGTATTAAACAAGATGTATAGAAATTTTAAGACCCACTCAACAAGCCTTGCTTTGAACCTACCTAGCTATTTAACAACTTTTAGCCGATTAATGAACAACATTCCTACACATTCAAGATTATTTTAGGAAACTGGATTCAAAAATAACATTGAATGACATTAAAGATAACATTCAAGGTCCATATATGTATATGGCTTCTGTCTTATGTTATTTATTTGAAGATGATTTCTTTTCAATCCAGTCTTCTGTCTTATGTTATTTATTTCCTTTTTCTTTTCCCTTTTCTGGCAGTGAAAGGTTATAGGATTTGTTATGGTACTAGGTTAATTTCTTAGAAATTTCATAATACAGGGGTATATTCAATTTGGTTTGCCTGTTGGTCTGTTGACTGCCAGACTTTGCTGGTGAGAATACTGGAAATATGCCAAGTGAAGATACTTGGCCTAATTCCTCGTATTTATTTATTGTTTTCATATCCAAATGAAGATACAAGAATTATGCCCATTATGATTAACATCTGTTTCCTTAGTCTGAGGGAGGGTCAGATGTTGAAAGTGGCTACAGTGAGTCGAGCACCATTGAACAAATAGAAGAGGAATTTGGTGAAAAGATGGTAATGGCTGATGTCAAGGGCCCGGGCTCTGTTGTTGGTGACAACGATGACTGCTCGAAAGTTGTCGAAGACAGCTATTCCAGCTTCGGAGATGATTATTATGGCAGTGAGGACGTCGACTACAATTGGGATGTTGACTACTGTTGGGATGATGATTACAGCGGTGAAGATGATGACCATTGAATAGCCAACACTGCTTCACTGCATTTGACGAGCCATTTGTCCTGCCATATTTTGAATGCATCATCCTGGTTGAGGTGGTATAGATATTAATTTCAGTTTGTCTTTCCTTCTTTCGCTCCAGTTTTGGCAACTGATTTTTCTGTCAAAATTTGCTTGAAAGTGATTTAGATTACTAATCTATGCACCCTTATATGTTAAACATTCGAATTATTCTTTATTTATGAATTGTTTGCATAGAACATGCAATTCAACTATTAGTTTATTAGTATATTTCTTTACCAGATTTAGATTTCGTCATTTTCATGGAAAAATGTGAGCTTGACTTATATGTTAAATGTGATTTGAATTCCTCGACAATATTACGGAGAAGTTGGGATTTCGTGCTCAACTTCCCTTGTAGGAGGGAGCCCTCATTCCTCTTCGAGTTCGAGTATTCCTCCAATTGGCAGAGCTTGGGCTCCTCCTTAGTTGCCGAGGTTAAGGCAAACCTATTTGCATTCCTCTGATTAGGTGTGGATGAGGAAACATCGCATACTCAATTGAATCAATCATTTTAGTAGCTGGTTGCCATTAGACTTAGGCTGCTTTGTCAAGGATTGTGGTCGATGATATCTCTTGTCTTATCTTCATGAGGTGATAAAGTTGATCACTGATCAGAAGATCAAATAATGAAGGAACAAAGAATGCTAATAGAATGGGTTTGACTTGGTTCAATTCAACCCAAGTAGAATGAAGGGTAGTAGGTGAAGATTATTTTATCCCACTTCCTAAAGTTGAATTTTCTTTCCCTCACTTATCAATAGTTGAATTTTTTTTTCCTTTAATGTATTTTATATTCGAAGAAAACTTCTTACTTCTTTCTTAAAAGCTTATTTCATGTGTATTCATTTCCTATAAATATGATACCCTTTGTACTTGATTTCATCTAGGAATGAAAGGAAAAAAACTTTTTAAGGCTTATTATATTTGAAGGCTCTACTCCTCTCCTGTCCTCTCATATCCCTCTCTCTACCAAATTTATATATCTCCACTTGCACCCAAATTGTTTAAGTTTTTCTTTATAGGATTATTGATTCACGAGGCCCAAGTAGTTTTGAATCAATCACAATGTTGGTAGATTGTGTACCAACAATGAAGGTATGATGTCGAGTAACACCTCACAAATCTTTGGTGGTATTGCATCGCGTTCAATCCCATTGATGAATCTCCCAGTAATGAAAAATTCACACAGTTTTCTTGTCGATGCGTACTTTGAAGTTACTTTATGGTCAATTGAGAATATATGTACTCAGATAAGTTTCAATCGACTGACTAAGTCTCTTTACTAAAGCCTGAGAAATTAGGTTTCTCTAGCTTCCAATTAGGGGTGTGCAAACTATAGTTTAAACTGAAAAATCGAACCGAACCGTTTAAATTTAGCGGTTTGGTTTGATTTAGAATCTAACGGTTTGGTGATGGTTTGTTATTTTGAGTATTTCGGTTAATTGGTTTGGGTTTGGGTTCGGTTTCACATGTTTGGAAATCAAACCGACTGAAATAACCGATTATTAAATAACCCGCATATAAATATGATTTTAGGGTTAGATTGGTTCAGTTGTATTATAGTAATTTTTACAATATTAATTTTGAATTATTGAAGTGATAGTATATATGTATATTTATGAGTTTTCATAGTGTATTTTTATGATAATTATTTAGTGTATTTTTTTCAGGTGTGATAATTATGATGAATTCTTATAAGGAAGACTATCTGAAAACTTGAAAAAATGGTTATATTGTGATATTGATGTAATGATGTGTTGCAATTGCTTCTGAATTCTTTCACTTTTTTGTTAGTTTATTTTGGTGATGCAGAGTTATTAAATTACTTATTGTGCTAGATTACTCTTATATTAAAACTATTATCTGGATATTAATATAGTAATAATTAATATCATTATAAGAAGATTAAGAAAATTTATGAGATAAAAAAATATGATTTTAATCGAATTAAATCAAACAAAATCAAACCGATATTTATTTGGTTGGTTTGGTTTGATTTATAATATAATTTGGTTGGTTTGATTTCATTAAATTTAAAATTGAACTTAATTTTTTTTTTAGTTTGATCACCAAATCAATCAATTAAATCAAATGCACAGGCCTGCTTCCAGTGTCGCATATAGTATCAAGATTCCACATGTATAGTTCGATTGAAGGTGCCTAACTAAGTTTCTTGAAACTTGTCGTCTTATTGTGTTATTATATTTTTGAGAAGTTCCAATTGAAAAGTTCTTCGAAGAGTGTTCAGGGCAAACTTAACAAACAATCAATCTCGGTTCAAGCATTGTCTTGAAAGAACAACTTTTTAGTTGAATGTTTTTTTAAGCATTTTTTTCGGGCTTTGTTTCATAGTCTTTGTTTGATTGGTGCCCAAATTAATCATTATTATTTTTTCAATTTTTTAATAAAAAAATATAGAATTTTTTTTGAGATATATGTATATATATGATGAAAAATGAAGTTAGTTAATAGTGAGAATATTAAATAAAATTAGTTGATGTATTGAGAATTGTATAAATTATTTTATTTTTTTAAAAAAATAATCATGACTAATTTGGATACCAACCAAACAGGGCTAAATTATCGATGATAAAATATTTTTTCTCATGAATTATTCTCATTAAGGAAAACTGTCATCACGACTTTTCTTTATTTGTGGCTGCAATTGATCGAATCAAGATATTCGATGATTTTGAACTTCTCTTATCAGATTTCGGTTATATGCACAAACTTATTTAAGAAAAGAAATATTGCTGCTAATAAGTTTGAATTTTTTTTTTTATAAATTTATCTACAATTGGTCTTTGCATCGACAACATGAAGAATTTGAAATCGCTCAACTCCTACCTTTTAGCTTACATTAAATGAGATGGCAATGCAGCAGCACATTCTCTGGCACGTCATTCTCTCAACTATAGGACCGACATTGTCGAAGGAAGAGGTTCCCCTATTCTTGATGACATTTTAATCAAAAATTGTAAGAGCTACTTGCAGTATAATGAAGTTTGTGCATATAAATTTTGGAAAACCATTCGCGTGCGACGCCTGTGTGCGGGTCCCACCATCAGGGCTCGACAATCGGCACTAATAGCGAGTTTTTTTATATATATATATATCTCAAACGTAGCAATTTTGCTCATATATGTATCATAATATATCTCATATGTAGCAATTTTTATCACATATGTATCATAAAATATCTCATATGTAGCAATTTTAGTGGACTATTATAATACATTTATGATAAAATTTGTTACGTATGACATATTTTATGATATATATGTGATAAAAATTATTACATATGAGATATATTATGATACATATATGAACAAAATTACTACGTATGCCAAGCCGTGATGGTGGGACCCGCACGTAGGCGTCGCACGCTGAATGACTTCTGCAAAATTTACGTGTTAGGCTGTCTGACTGCAATAATTTTTCGAACAGTGAGGTTTTGTTTTGTGAGGATTAACTTAAATTAAAATTAAGTTTATAAGCTACAACATCTATAAATTTTAATATTAAATTAATAATATTTTAATTTTTACATAATTTTAATATTAAAATTAATTTTATTTTGTCTTACATATTTTTGTTAAATATAATTTTATTTTAAATTTTTTTATAAATCTTAAAATAAAATTTCACATTAAATTTATATTTTATTATATTAAAGTTAATCTCATAAATAAACAATCCTTTTATTTTTGGCAAACATGAAATGCAATTGGAATTATGTATTTTATTTATTCAAATAAAAATGTTATTTTCTCAGATGACAATATTTGGGTGATAACTGGCAAATGCTCCATTAATGACCTTAATTTTTTTTTTTTTGGATAGATGCACTTCATCTATATTCAAACTTATAGCTCCTCCATTTTAATTTACTTTTTCAATCTTATTATTTTTTTAATTACAAGATAAAAATATTAATTTCGATAATTTCAATAGTTTCAATAATTATAGTATCAATAATTTTTATTTTTTTATAAATTATTTAAATTTTATAAATTTAAAATTAAATTTATTAACGATAATTATTGAGTATTATATTTTTGGATAGAGTTGTATTTCGATAGTTTAAGTTAAGTTTCGATAGTTTTAGTTAAATTTTATTCAAAGTTAAAACTTAATAGTTTTTTCAATCAAATTCATCGACCAAAACTGATCTGAAGTTATTGAAATTTTAACGATTTGACTCGATTTTAAAATCTGGTATAGTATAACAATGGTTACAATTTCAAAAAATGTCACTTCAGGTGCATTTGTACTGGAGGAATTTTATATTGACATGTGGCAAATAGTTAGTCAAAATGTAATTTTGTTCAATAAAATGATAAAAAAAAACCTTCTAGATCGTTTGAATAACACTAATTCATTATTCATTAGACAAAAATATTATTTAAATATTTATAAGTTTTTTCTGATAAAAATATCTATAAATTTATTGATCTACTTTTTTTTATATATATCATTTTCTAAGACAGTAATAACAAATACATGATGAAAAACACCTATTTATTTTTCATTCTATTTTCTTCATCCTAATAACTAAAAAAATTTATTTATTGTAAAAATTATTAAAAATAATATCAAATTAATTCTATAACATCATACACAATATTTAATGTAAAAAATTTATTTTATTTTAAATCTTGCATTATTTTTATATATCAAATAATATTATTTCATATTCTACGTAATTTTTTTATTTGTGATTTTCTATTATAAATAATTTTCATAAAGTCATACACAATAATTCTTCTAAATCTTAGAATTAAGTCATCATGGCATATTCATTTGATTGTATTATGCAAAAAGTTTAGAATTTGAATGCTAAAATATATGATTTACAAATTTACTTTAATAATGACAAAATAAATTAGTTACTAAAAAATACACTTTGTATAAATTTTTAATAAAAAAATATGATATCAATCAGTTTTTTTTAATGGGTAAATAAATATTTTATTGTAAGCTAAAAAAGAGCAATACGACAATTTCAACCGAGGATTCGTAGGAAAAATCTTTCTATAAGGCAATAGTTCTACTTCACTTTGTCATAAGCTTTACTCGCATTAAATTTCAAAGAACATAATCCAATTGACCCTTACTTCTACTTCTTTAAAGAGTGTAACACAAATATCAATCAATTGCTATTAGTCAGACATAATTTATAATTAGAATAATTACCTATATGTCATACTATTTAGCTTTATTTATACATTACCCATCCATTCTTAGCTAATTACGCTATGCACATTCAAAACATTATAAAATCTTACATACACACACTTTAACTTATTTTTATTATAATGAGTAATCATAATTTTTCAACAACCTAATTATAGTTAGGTTACAAAAAATCTGAACTATTCATCATATTATTTTAAGAATATTTAAATATATTTTGAGTGAAAATCTTAAAAATTTTATGTTTAGGTAGTGCATAGCGAAGGAAAGAGATATCCGTAACGTGAATTGATTTTAGGACAGATCATCGCTTTAACGTGGCATTAAGGAAGAAAAAATATATACTATTAAGGGTAAAAATATAATTTTAATAATTTACTAATAAAATATTTTTTTTTCAAATAGATTTTGATTGAATTTTAACTCAAGTATGTATATGTAAGATTTTATAATATTTTCAGTGTGCATAACGTAATTAACTAAGAATAGATGAGTAATGCATAAATAAAACTAAATGGTGTGGCATGTAAGTAATTATCTCTTTATAATTACATGATATATTAGAGCATATATTAATCAACTAAAAACTTTTGTAATCATGTATATCTCACTTATTATAAAAGATTGTACTCAAACACAAATAATTATATAGTTACAAATTAAGTACATAAATATTTTTATAGCGCGTTTGAATTAACATTTTAAGCCGCAAAAATACAATTACATGTACAAAATTATTGTTATAAAGAATGTACTTTGGTACATAACCTTTGTCATTTTAGTGTTTACTTGAATATACTTAAAGAATGTTTTTTTTTTCAGTCTTAAGCATAAAGAATGTTAATCATACGCTTTTATAGTTGTTAATAATTGTAATTGAGTATAGGCTTTGAGGAATAATTACACACATTTAAAATCTAATTATTTTCTATATTTATTATCTAAATTTTTAATATTATATATTAATTAATAAAATTATATAAAAATTATAATTTTTATTATATGAGTGTCACAAGCCTGAAATTTTTATTCAGCAATAATTTTTCTTATAATCTATTATTATTATTATTATTATTATTATTATTATTTATGCTCAGACACATAACTTATATTGTTGTAAGGTGTACTCAAATATCTACGTTCTTCATTAAAATAGTAAGTAATATAATATTTAATCATGATTTGAAATATTTATGAGATCTAATCGGATGAAAATGCACTAAATTTATTATACAAATATCAATCAATTTGAAATTAACAGAGCTTCCTCTCATTTTAGTAAATTTAAAAATTAACAAAAATTATATCTGAGCTCGAAAATATTTAATTTAGATTTTTTTCACCCATAAATTATTGCATGAGTCTTTTTTATTTAAAAAATTTTAATAAAATTCATAAAAATACTTCTTGAAATATTTTTTACCCATAGATATAAATTTACTTAAATATATATATATATATATATATATATGTATTATATATAAAATGAATTTTTAAATAAAATATGATTAAAAGTTAAATTTGATTTAACCAAAAATTGACTAAAATTGATTAAATTTTAATTAATTTAAATTAAATTTAACTTGAATTCGAAGTCTTATGGAATTTGAATTGACGCAAAACTCATTTCGACTGTTATTTTGAACAAAAAAAAAAAACATCAATTTTTATTTTATTTTGTCGGCTATAATTCTGTCGCTGTGGGAGATTTCTATTTTTCCATAGATCCCGCTTTCTAATTGCTGACCTCAGTTTTGCGGAGATGAATCGCTGAAGATGAAGATGACGAACTCTCGATTTGGTCGATCCGGGTACCAAATGTCTCCACTGCATTGTTTTTCTATGATCTGGTGACGAATCGGCCTCCTCCTCCTCTTCTTCTCCGTCATTGTGGTAGCTCTGGGGCCAGAGGAGTGCCGCCGGATGCTGCCGCCGCCGCAGCGGTCGCGGTTGCAGGTTTGGTTCGTTAGGGTTTGCTCCTGCGTTCTAGTGTGGTCCTGCTTAGCGCAGCTCGTAGCAGTCAGCGACCTCTGGCAGACCCCTTCTCGATTGCCCTTCCCCTTGTCGTCTTCTACTCGCTACTTGTGGGGCTGGAACGCCACCGCCGCCCGGTTCTTCTTCAGCCTCAACAATGACGCTACGAGATTGAGCTTGTCCCTTCGCGCTTCCCACTACCATGACCCGCCGCCTGACCCTTTAGCATACGTTCCATCAAGTAAGTGGAAGCTTTTCATTTTTTTCTAAGAAGATTCACGAGTAATGCAATCCTTGTTGCGTTTATCTCTTCGTCCATTATGTCATTCTTGTTTTTACGGTCATGAGGGTGCGAAATGCATCAACTGGGATCTATTTCTGGCAGAAAAGTATACTGATATATGGTGAGGCAGGGTAAACTTCGTTGGGAAATTAGCGTAAAAAATATAGTTTTGATTAGGCAAATTTCATACTGCGTTTTGGAATTGTGACTGCTACAATTATCATCACACCTTTTGTTTTCCATTGTCCTCTTTTATTTCTATTGGATGATAGCCTTTAGTTATATGCAACTTGTGTTTTTTATAATCACTTATGTGACCTTAACTCAAACTGCCGTTTCTTTTATATAACCTGGTTCCCAGGCATCCTATTATAAGTTTAGGGTTGCCTAAACCGCCTTTGGTAGGCAAAGCACACGCTTGTCCTAGTTTCTTATATTTCTTTATAACCAGATTAGGAATGTTAGACAATAATTGTATACTTATATCTAATTGCAACTGTTGTGGGCCCCTAACTAATCTCACTAATTAGTTGTAGGAAGATTCTGTAGGAGCTTCCTGTGTAACTAATTGGATTCTATACTTTTCTGTTTAAAGAGTTAAAGGAACCTGTGTGGGTGTGGAGGCTTGACCCAATTCTTAATTTCAGGTCTATTTTCTCCCGTGTACTATTCTTGACATGATATTAGAGCACAGGCTGGCCACTTTCCTCTCCCAGTTGTGGAATTGTGGTCCTTATCCTTTTCTAATAGCAAGATGATCACCGTTCAGTTGGATCTCCTTGGCACTGGAGAAGGTCCAACACTCTCCCTACTTTTCTTCATCTTTGCTCTTCTTGTGCCACCCCCCTTTCAACCAATTTTATTGTCACATCTCCTGGCATTTGTTCTAGATTGCAATGTGGTCAAGGCTAGCTCAGGTTCATCGTTGCAGGCTTTCACTCCCTACTCTATTTGTGGCGGCAACAATCACACGATTGATCATTGTTTTCTCTGTCAATATCTTCAAGTTTCTACATTGATAGTGGTGCCACACATCATATAGTTTTTGAAAGCAACACTTCTTTGTAGTTAAGATATATTGATGTTCACACAATGGTTGTCGGTTTTGTCTCTCTTTTATGGTCGATTTCTGAAAATATATATGGGTTTATCCACTCAATTCAAACCCTGAAGTCTTCTCCACTTTTCTTTCATTAGGTATGTTGAGAGGCAACTGAACTCTAAATCATTAATCTTCGAGGCGATGGAGTTAGAGAATTCTTGGTTTTGTATCGTCATTTCAATAAATGTGGCTACACATCGTATTGCTTGTCCTTCTATTGCCATTGAATGACGCCATCGACAAAATGTTGATCTTGGCTTGGCTATGTTATCACATGCATCCCTACCACTTCTATTTTGGGACTCTTCTTTTGGAACAACCACTTCATAATTAATCGCATCCCTTCCACCTCAACACACAATGCTACTCTACTATGTCTCCTGTTCCAAAAACAAACTGATTTTTCAGTTATTCAGACATTTGGATGTATTTGTTTTCCATATCTTCAACCCTTTAATTGACACAGACTAATTTATTGCTCATCAAAAATTGTATTTCTTGGTTGCCTTCCAACTACCATGCTATAGGTGTCTTGATCTTGGCACCGGTCAAATTTATATTTCATGGCATGTTTGCTTTGATGATTCTATATTCCCATATGCCACTGTTTTAGTTCTTGGTTCTCCACCACCTGTTAGGTCTCCATGGGGAATTTCACATTCCTCATCAGCTCAGCCACCCAATTCTTCTACATGGTACACAATTTCAAATTCTGCTACTGCACCCTCTAACATTCCTTCACAAGATGCCGCTTCACCTGAACCACATCAACTTTAGCATCCAAAACTACCTGAACAAGCTCAACTCAAGCATCCAAAGCTTCAGCCTCAAACCTCAACCTAGCTCCCCCTCGAATCACAATTCCCTTCTGAATACTGACTCATTCGAACATTGCCTTTGTTATCAATAGAGTATGTCAATTGTGTGTGCTCGTTCTACTGACTAATTGATTGTAGTAAAGCGCATCTTGTGTTATCTAAAAGGCACCTATGCTCATAGCCTTTTGGTTTATGGCTCCTCCACATTTAGGCTTTTTGCCTTCTCGAACGTTGATTGAGTAGGATGTTCGGATGATCGCCGCTCAATTGGTGGTTTTGCTATATTTTTTGGTCATCTCTTGGTCTTCAAAGAAGTCGGTTTTCTAGTCATCTACTGAGGCCAAATATTATGCTCTTGCAAATGTTGCTTCCAAATCAACTTGGATAAGTTCACTGATCCATGAATCATCTCCCAAGCTTGGCCTCTTCTTTTGTGGTGTGACAACATTAGTGCTACCTACTTTGCCGTCATTCCAATTTTCATGTGAGAACCAAACACATCGAAATTGATTTTCTCTTTGCACGCGATTGTGTTGCTCACAAGGAGTTGATGATTAAGTTTCTCTCTTCCAAAGATCAGCTTGCCAACCTCTTCATCAAAGTACTATACAAACCTCATTTTGAACTATTACATTCCAAATTTCATATCTTTAATACCGATCTGTTTGCGGGGGCATATTAGACAATAATTGTATAATAATATTTAATTACAATAATTTGTTATGGCCTTGTAACTAATACCATTAATTAGTTTTAGGAAGATTCTTCTAGGAGGTTCCTTTGTATGAAATTATATTCTGTGCTCTTCTATTTAAATAGTTATTGGAACCTGTGTGGAGGCTTGAGCCAATTTTTAATTTCAGCTCTTTTATATCTCTCGTGTACTATTCTTCACAAGGAAGTTTATGTGTGACCTAGAGCATGAGAAAGTGAAATATAGGATTTCAGTAGTTTCCATTATTCGACATAGAAATCCTAGCATGAGGTAGCTCAGCTCATCCTGACCAATCTATGCACAAATTTGTTGGATATACTGTTTTATGAAATTGTGGTAATAATCACAATAGATCGACAGTTTCAAGATTTTTCTTGATTACTGAGTTATGCATTTGGAATAGACCGTCTCACATTTTTTCCCCTTTTTTGGCAAATGACTGCCACTAATGATCACAATCACTACTTCAAACATTTAGGTTTTGACAGCTTAGATCTGTGAGTTGCATTTCTTATTTGGTTTGGTAGTTTAGGTGGTTAATAGGCCTTTAGCTATGTTCTGGGTCTCAATGTAGATATTGAAAGAAAACCTGTTCGGTAGGTATTGGAGATTAAGTGGGAAAATTTATTTATTTGACTTGGGCCAAGTTTATTCTTAGAAGGGAAGCTTGACCCACTGATCAATGGGACCTAGTGAATGAATTTGCTCTATAGATAGCTAGTAAAGGTTTAAATCAACATGATACATTTTTTTTCTTTTATGGAGTGTGTTTATATGATATGGCTATAGACATAGTTGAGACTTCTGAAGTCTATGCTATGCAATTCAACATTTTTTTTATTTAAATCAAATATTATACGAGATAATTCTAGTGTTTTTTGTTTAGATGCATCACATGATATGTTACAAGTAGCCATGAATGTTCTACTCACACTAGCACGTATGAACTGGTTATGTAATGCTTTCATAGCACATCAAGAAATTCAAGCAAAATTAAATTTAGAAGTTCACGAGCCATTCAATTTTATCATTTTTGCTAAGAAATTACATTATTTATTATAGTCATTAATAATCTTAGTTAACAATAAGCAATTCAGTGTCCAATTTACCAAAGGGAGAAACACCAGGGAATCAGAATAGAGTTATCTTATTCATGTATTTTATATTTGTTGAAAACACTATTGTCATTTGTCAAGAAATGAATTAAGAACTTGTGTTAGTTTATCAAAATATAAATAAGAAGTATTTGATTAGTTTTTAAAAAACAAATTAAAGGTAGAGGTAGAGGTTGAAAAGATTATTAGAAAGAAAAAAATCTACAAGTTTAAAGGTATAAGAATAACGATAACCTCCAACCTTATCGATGAGTTCCACAATAAGAGCAAGAAAAGTAAACAAAAATGTAAAATAAAAAAAAATGGATAAGTATAAAATTGAACAAAATTATGAATAAAAAGTAACACATGGATAATTACTTGTTATCTTACCTTATATTATTCATTAACTTTATCTTTTTCTCTCTTTACTATTAAAATCAACTCAAAATTCTTTCTCCAAAGATTTCCACCTTAAATATCATGAACAGTTCTTATGGATGGACTCTAGAGCTAATAAGAATATGTGAATTAGTTTGATTCTCTAGTGGATCATAAAAGCCAACTTTTCGAAATTCTTCTAAATTACAACTTTCTATTAGATGGCTTATTAACTACATGTAGGATACAAGGTACCCTGTAAGCCACATGAAGACATAGGAGATTTTGTTTTTCATATGGTTCAAGCAAAAATAATTGAAAATATTTTATATTGTTAAAACAGTCACATACTAAAATTATTATAAAGAAAAAATTAAAGTAATACGATAATGATGATTTATCATTTATGCTAATTATATGATTGAATATAATGATATGATGTCATATATATATTTCAAGAATTAGGCTATAGGTTTCTTTTTTTGTTCTTCTTTACATCAACGAAATAAGAATTCTGATTTGTTATCCTAACTAAAATGCTTATTTTGTTCGAGACTCAAATGAGCTCGTTCTTTATTTTTTATTATTTCAAATTTATCACAAATTCAAACAATCTTATTTCACATCCATCACAAATTCTACATTAAAAATCTACTTCATTTCATATCCTAACATTAAAATCAATTTTATTTTACATCTTACATAATTCTTAATATTAAAATAAATTTATTTCACATCAAACTTATAGACTAATTTATTCTATCTTTTTACTCAAAAGTAGCCCTACAACCAAATGATGGCAATGTTAAATATTTTTGTGGTAGTTTGAAAGAAAATGCTCAGAATTTCTTGAGTTGTGTCTAGCCAGTTCTTTTGCTTAACTAACTTTTCCTATTGTTTAGACAAGTGAAAATAGCATTTCCTTGTTCTGGAATTCATTTTCTTTGCTTTGTGCTTTTAAGTAAGTCCTTGGGTTTAAATTACATTGATGATCCTTTTCGAAATGCAGCAACATAGCATTCACTTTTTGTTTCTTCTATGGAAAGAGAAAATTATATGAACATTTGTAATACACTTCTATTTGTCATATTTTGAAACTTCAATAAAATTGACTCTTTAATTTCAATCTTGTGCAAACTATTACTTTTTTGCAGGAGTCTATAAATCCAATGGATATCTCAGAGTATCTTGCAATGGAGGTTTGAATCAGATGCGCTCAGCGGTGTGTGCAAAAAAATTTTTTAATTTGATTTTTTTTCGATTATTTTCCCAAACACCATAATTCCCCTACCCCAATTGAGAATTATAGTGGTGTGGATTCAAACTTGGGACACCCCTTAGTTTCAGACAAGCTCCCTCCCCAATGTGCTAGGAGAAGTTCCACTTTTCTTCTTTGCTACACCAGCTTACAGAAATGAAAAGAAATACAACTCTTCTAGTGCTCTGCAGTAGCTCTTTTCTTGCTTTTATTATAAAGCTTTTGATATTGCTTGCTTTTCTGATTTAGATCTGTGACATGGTTACTGTTGCTCACATGTTGAATCTTACTTTGGTTGTTCCTGAGCTTGATCACAGATCATTTTGGGCTGACACCAGGTATCATTTGCAGTTTCCATAGATTGCTGTTTTATACTTTGTTTGGTCAATAATTTGAAGATGAAACACTTTTTCCTGGGATATCCAGCAACTTCGGAGACATATTTGACATAAACCATTTCATTCGTACATTAAAGGATGAAGTGCATATCGTGAAGAGAGTCCCTAAGAGATTCAGTAGGAAAGCTTTTGATAATATCCTAAAAATGCCTCCTATCAGTTGGTCAAATGAGAATTATTACCTTAATCAGGTTTGCACTGTTAACCTTTTATTTTCACACAAATTTCACAGGATTGAATGTTTTTTCAATTTTCAGATACTTTGTGATAAAAACGAGGATTAAGATATTTTTTCTTCTAAGCTTTAAACATATTTTGATCAAGGTCCATGTTTCCATAACCATCTAGCTGGATAATTGTTTTGCTCTGTTCAAAGCCCTCCTAGATTATTCTATTCTACCAGGTGTCTTGATTTTGCAGATCCTTCCACTCTACAGCAAGTTCAATGTTATACATTTTAACAAGACGGATGCACGGTTGTCAAACAATGGTCTTCCTCTTGAATTTCAAAGGCTTAGATGTCGGGTTAATTACCAGGCGCTGAAATTCACTCCTAAAATTGAGGCATTGGGAAATAAGTTGATTGAAATTCTAAAAGAAAAGGGCTCTTTTGTTGCATTGCACCTGAGATATGAAATGGATATGCTAGCTTTCTCGGGTTGCACTCATGGTTGCTCTGTGACGGAAGCAGAGGAGCTTAAGAGAATGAGGTTTTTTTCTAGAACAAACATATTGCTACCTTTATCTTCTTATGGTTTGTCATCAAATTTATGTAAATTGTGGAGGTTGTAGGAAAGCCAAATAGTTTCTTATGTTTTATTTCGTGTGTGAGAAACTAAATTTGCATACATTTTCTTTTTAGTAACTCTTTCCTGGATTTAAGACACATTCTCTGTTTCCTGCCCAATTGTCACGGCCATGTTCATGACCAAAAATATTTTCCTAAATAGAAATCAGTAGTCATCTAAAGAAGATAACTGTCCACTTGTAGGCAAAAGTGACTTTCAGCGTACTTATTTTAGGCACATGAAAAGGAGATGGATTGATTTAATTTGACATTATCTTTTAGTTATTATTTAAAAGGTAATGGTAATTTGTGTAAATTTTGAACAAATTTAAAAAGTTCCACTAGTATGGAAATTAGTTAGATTATTGTTATAGTATTACTTTAGAATTTCTCTGCATTAGTTAAGAACATAAGTTTGATACACCATTCCTGTCTGTCTTAATTTTTTAACTTAATGATGTTACAAGTTCAATTGTGGATGCCTAATTGGCTTTAACCTTTTGTATTTCCATGACTTAATGAAGCAAATATCTAAATGAAGACTGGTGGACTTGTTCGTTGTAGAATTGTCCATGAAATTAGAAGAATTTATTCTGAGATCCAGTAATGCATTATAGAAGGACTTTTATGTTACTCTTTTTATAAACAATGCATTTAACTCTTTAAAGCACTGCTCATTGTTGGAGATGCTCCTCCATGTCAAATGCCAGGCCTGGTAGAGCTGCTACGTTTTCATGTTGAACTAGTAGCTTGCATGTTGAACTTATCCATTCTGCAGAGATGAACTTCATTAGCATCTACCAAACGATTCTCTCATATTGTACTTCTATCAGGTATGCATATCCCTGGTGGAGGGAAAAAGAGATCGACTCTAAAACTAAGAGATTACAAGGCCTGTGTCCACTTACACCCGAGGAAACCTCTCTAGTTCTACAAGCTTTGGGATTTGACAAGAGTACTCAAATCTATATTGCTTCTGGTGAGATTTATGGCAGCGAACATAGGCTCCTAGCACTTCAGGCTGCATTTCCTCATTTGGTGAGATGCCAATTTAACTGCCTATTCTAATTACATCTCTCTCTCTCTCTCTTTATATATATACACACACACACATGTATATATATATGTTTCCATTTTTTAATGGCAATTGCAACAAACAAGCTGTTTGTTCAGAACACATCTTTTCTTTTATTAGAGCAAATAGCTAAAAAATCTGTTTTTTACCTACCTTGATTAGTGCTCCTCTCTTCTTTATCTAGCTTCTCTGATTTGCACTTTTCCAGCAGCACAACACTTTATGGTCTTCAATTGTGAACCCATGCTTCTGGTTCACCTTCTCAACAACATTATTATTGCTGTATATTTCATCTAATCACTTGGCACTGGTTGTAAATGGCTTGAATTAGGTAAGAAAGGAGATGCTACTCGATGGCGAAGATTTGCGTCAATTTCGTAACCATTCCTCTCAAATGGCTGCATTAGACTACATGGTGTCAATATCCAGTGACATGTTCATTCCTACCTATGATGGTAACATGGCTAAAGTTGTGGAAGGCCATCGCAGGTCTGCAATGTTTCTCATAATTAACGATTGGGTTGCACAGTTTTGCTCAAAATGGTCTCATTCATTGTAATCTTTAACAGGTATCTAGGATTCCTAAAAACCATCACTTTGGACCGTAGAAAAATAGTAGAGCTAGTTGATCTCCATGAAAATAAAACTCTCTCTTGGGCTGAATTTGCTGGGGCCATTAAAGAGATTCACAAGGACAGAATTGGGCAAGCCCGCTGTAGAAAGGTGGTGGTCGACAAACCGAAGGAAGAAGATTACTTCTATTCTAATCCATACGAGTGCCTTGTTAATTCAACAAGATGCCAGGAGTCATCCAGTTCTTCACCTGCTCTCACTTGAGGTTAGAATGTAATTTATCGCGATGCTGTATCATGTTATTTAGAAAAAGTAATTATTTAATTTGACGTCTTACGTAGAAAATTCTGTAAAAGATTACCTGACATAACATCAAGATAATATTGAACAAAACCTTTTTCAAATCCGTAGATGATTGCCGACCTATAAGATGAAGCAGTGATGGTAATCTTGATAATGCTTTTAATGCAGCCGGCAGCAGAAGTCTGGAGTAGCTGGTTGAAGAATTTTTGTGGCAGAGGAAGTGAAATTGGCTTCTGGGCTGCTGTAATTTATAAGGTTTGGGAGAGTGCCTTAGCATGTGTAATCTGATAGCCATTAAGCTGCTTCGGGGGATTATATTAATTTTCCCATGTAAAATTTCACCATTTTTTTTATTATACATATATATATATATGTATGTATATATGTATGTATATATGTATGTATAATATGCCCCTTATTGAAATATGTGAGTACGTATAACACCAAGGTTTTATTTGGTGTAAGTATCAAAATCAGGATCAAAATATTATTAATTTTTTTAAAAAAATAATAATAAATAAAAATTTATTATATTTTACATAATTTTTTAATATAAAAAATTATTATTTTATTTTATATATTTAATTATTTTTAATAAAATTATCAATTTTATTTCATAATTTGGATTAAAATATTTGATTTTATTTTGAATATGAAATAAAATTGATAATTTTATTGAAAAAATTATGTATAAAAAATAAAATAATATTTTTTAAATTTAAAATTTATGTAGAATATAATAAAAATTTATTAATTAATTAATTAATTTATTTATTTATTTATTATTATTATTTTAAATTAGTATTATTTTAGTTTTGATTTTAGATCTTGCGTAAAACATAGCTTAAAATATATTTCATGCCTGTAAGTTATTGGGTTATTTATAATTGAGATAAAAGATAATTTTTTGTGCATTTAAATTTATAAAAAGAATTTGATATAAACATATTTTGAGAGAGAGAGAGAGAGGGGGTGTAAATAGATACAAAGTATGTATAAAATTACTTTACAATATCATATGTAATTTGCAAAATTATAATCTCATTTTAATAAAAAAAAGATGGTGATTAAGTTCAATTGAATAGATTAGATTTTCAATTGATTCGAATAAAGTGTGATTGGAAATATAAAAAATTGATGAAATGAAAAATAATCAAGGAAATAGCTATGCTTAAAATTTTTATTTATTTATAAAAATATTAAAAAATTACTTATTTTTGTTTAATAAAAATTTAACATCACTTTATTTATATTTTATGTAATTTTTAATAAATTAATTAACTGTATTCTGCATTCAATAAAATGTTTTATATAATTAACTCATTAATTATTTATATACATATTTTTTAAATAAATCATAATATATATATACATTCAGGCCCCTAAGGTTGATAAAGCGTGGTAAATTGATCTCAATTTTTGAAAATTTAATTTTAATTTTTGAGATTACAAAAATATTATAGTTTTAGTTTTAATTGTAGTATAATTGTTAATTTTTTATAATTATATTATAAAATTATTCTAATTTGTTAATTTTTAGAATATAAGTTTGAATTATTAATATTTATATTTTTTATTTAAAATTTTTTATATAAGAAAGTAAGAAATAAGATAATCATGTTTAAGATTTTTATTAAATTTTTGAAGAAAAGTATAAATATAAAAATATAATTATCCTTTGAAAATGTATAAAGTCTCAAATTAGTAAAATAAATGATCAGATTTATGTTTTTTATTGAAAAAATATGATAAAATTAATAAGAATATGAAGAGAAACTAAAATTAAAGTACTTTTGTAACTTCAAAAATTTTAAATTAAAATTTAAAAGAAAATAGAAACAATTTACAACACACTTCTCATCTAGAGGCCCAATTGTGTGTAAAAGTGGCCTAATTCATAGCATAACTTACATCAAAATATTAAAAAAATACATCAATCTATATTATTTTTAAAAATATAAAAAAATTAAAAGAGGCATACTACATTCCCAGAATAAGAACTAAAAATTAAGGTTTTTATTTTAGATAAAAATATTTTATTTTTTAAATTTAATAAAAAAAAAAATTATTTTAATATTAAAAGTATATAAAATATGAAATATTTTTAATTTTAATATTTATATTTATATTGAATATGAAATAATATTAATTTTTATAATTAAAATTTACTTTGGGCAAAAAATTTACCCTAAACTAAATGAGGCTATAAGAGTTTGATTATTGAATGATCTTTTAGATTGACACATAATCTACTGAATTATTTTATAGATTAGGTAAATAATATATTATTAATTAAATTATTGATTGATTTATTGGACTATGCAGTAAATTTTATATTGAGAATTATTTTAAAGTTTATAAAAAAAGTTAGGTTGGGTTTGGCCAGATAAATGGTTCCCTCGATGAACATTCCCCTTTGAGCGATAGCAACGTCGCTTCGCCGGGATCCATATCTAGCTGACCCTTCCTCCGGCGAACTTGGTGGCTGCCCTCGACCAGCCACTTGTCAACCGCGGCGTCTTCTTGTCCAGCATCTGAAGATCGTCGGCGTTTCGGAATCCGATCTGTGATTCAGTGGGTCCTTGCTGATAGTCGTGTTTTCTCTGTCCTGATTATTGTAGATCTTTCTTTTTTACCTCTGGTAGGCCTGCGGCAACCGGCGATCTTCTTGATCGAATCTAGTGGCATGCCGGCACCCTTCGTGTTCCTCTGCACGTGGCCCTCTGATCCTTCTTATTCAATTTCTGTTCAGATTCCCTTGTGCAGTTCCACAGTTCCCTTCCCGTCCGCCTTAATACTCATCACTTCTTCATCCCTTCCAGTTTCGTTCATATCCATGGTACCATATGCTCAGTGATTCAACCTTTCTCTCTGCCTCTTCTTACTCTCCGAAGCATTCTACTAGCGCCGCGCCTTTCCCGAACACGTTTCTACGCTCTTAATTTCCCTCTGTTCGCTGTCTCTAGTTGCAAGCTGCTTAGACAGGAATTTATTTTGTGATCTTGTTCACCTTGAATCAGATTCTTTCCATTGAGCTGGAACAATGTTGGAAAAAATTGGTTTGCCTGCAAAACCATCAATGCGAGGTGCAAATTGGGTTATTGATGCTTCCCACTGTCAGGGCTGTTCTTCTCAGTTCTCATTTATTAATAGAAAGGTACGATTACTGACGTTTTTCTTTTTGACTCATGATTACTGTCATTTTGACTTGTTTGAATCTGTATTATTTTTTGCTTTCAAAATTTTTTGGTTAGTGAATCGAAATTTGCATTTTTATGAATTAAATGAAGTTAGTTTTATGTGAAATCATTGTGCTCTATTTTAATATGGTTCTAAAGATGGGCATTCCCAGAAGGTTTTCACGTTGTGTCAGTAACTACATGAACAGTTATATGATCAACATAACTAGGCATTTGTAGGACACATAATTAAAGTTAACTTTACTTTTTTTCCTAAAATGCCCTGAAAATTTCTTGGTACGCATTAGCGAACGATGACAACTATTGGACACAAGTAGAGTGCAATATGATGCTTGTCTGATGTGTCACTGGTTAACCTATTCCATAATATTTTAGCTCCTTTCCTTTCTTCCATTAATTTTTTTATTTTCTTTTGCCATTTACTCAAAAACTTTATAATCTCATGTGTATGCTGTTTCGTTTGTTATATACTTGCATGATTTTGAATGTTGCTTTGTCTCTGGGTATCCATCTACTATTATATCTGTAATGGTTGAGCCTTGTGCATATCATGTTCTATAATTTTTCAAGAACAGGGGTTTACTATGTTGGTGTCTTTTTCATGATTGTATGTTTCTTCCTTTGGTAGCAAATTTCATTTTTTCCCTTATTTAACATGTTTCATATCGTTACACTTGGTTTAATTGTTTCTTTCAACCATATTCTTGTTTTTGCTTGTTATTGTACTTGTTTAAACCTTAAAAACCTAACATTCTTAACTTTATAAAAAATTAGTTATCGCAGATTTAGAGTTTGGGATTCATCCCAATTTCTTCAGTTGGTCACTAGTTCACTCATCTAATCATCAAGGATTTAGGTTACTTTCATCTCGATAGAAAAGTAAGGGTTGGGATTCCTAATCATGCCAATAGTTGTTAGTGAATCTCTATGATATTACCAATTCCTATGTCTCTACTTAAATAGCAACAACAATAACCAAGTCTTTATCCCATTACTTAAAAAGAAAAAATTCTTGTGTATCTAGTTGGAGGTTAGGTATACTAGAGGGTGTGTAAGCATTTGTCATTTCCATGTAAGCAGCTATTTTCTAGCAAGTTTATGCATAAACTTGTTTACCTGTAACCTAGCATTTTGCCCAAAAGTTGAAGCATTTGATTTATTTAATATATCACAAAACTCCCCAAGTTACCAACAAGGTACTTTTTATGTTTACCTATGCTTCTTTTCCTTTGGCTATTCAAAGAGTTGCATAATCTTTGATGAGAGACAAGATAATGTCATTTACTTCTTTCCTTATTGCTTTACCTCATTTTTTTACATTCAATGATAAAATTACAAAAATAACTCTTGATGCGTTACTAAATTGACGCAATTACAGATCAAACACATGAAAACACATATTTAATAAGGTTTATCAAAATTATTGTTGTATTCTTGGGCACTGTAGATAGAATAATTAAATACAAAAAAAATTTGGGGAGAGAGAAAGGGAGAGAGGGAAAGGGAGAGATGGAGAGAGAGAGAGAGAGAGATGTAGAACTGCTAATGGGATTTGTTGGGTTGGGTCCGGAACAACATATGCCTGGTCAAATTCAAGAATACTGGAGTCGGGTTTGATTTGGATGCGGTCAAGATTGTTTCACTATTGATTCAGACTCGGACCAGAAAAGGGTTAGGTTGATTGTACAATCAGATAACCATTTCTTACTCACAAACTTAGTATTTCAAGCCAAGAAAATAATTTATAATTACTAACATGAATAATCTGGATTAATGAATATACCTTAGTACTTTGGGCCCATTTAGAAATTTTGAGAGATAAATTCTTTTTTTTTGGATCATTAGAGAGATAAATTCAAAAACATCAAAATTTCAAATTTAAATCAAATTACTTCTCTTCCCAACAATAGAAGAATATATAATTAATCACAATGCAGAAACCTCTGCATTAAACACTATAAATATTATAAAATATTTACTTTTGATACTATTTATAATGGAATAGTGTCATACCTACATCTTCCAGTAACTATAAAGAGAGAAGGCTCATGCTTTCTTTGACCCATTCACATCATTGATAATTACAAGCAAAGATAAACATAAAGAGCAAGATGTGATTTTTATTATCAAAAAGCATATAATTATTAGGGTGAATATCTTTAAGATTGGGGGTAGTATCACACAGGTCCATCTGGTGAACATTTTTCATCTAGGTCCTTGAACTTTTGAAGTATTTCATTTTGAGTTCTTCTATTAAAAACAAACAAAAAATTATAAGTTTATCTCTTTCCCCTTTCCTCTTTCTCCCTCTCCCTCTCCCTCTCCCTCTCCTTCTTCCTCTCTTTTATTGGGTGGCATTGCGGTTTCTAACTGCAAGGCAACGCATGCAAAGGCAACCACACTACGCTGTAGCCAACAGTGCGTAGGAACCCAAAAGAATGATTTTCAAAATTGTGAACCTGCGTGATATTATCTCTAATTACTCAGGCCCTGTTTGGCGCGAGGACTAAAATCAGGACTAAAATAGTACTAGTTTAAAAAATAACAACAAAAATAATAAATAAATTTTTTTAATCATTCTACACAAATTTTAATATGAAAAAACATTATTTTACTTCACATACTCAATCATTTTCAATAAAGGTGATATTTTTATTGAAAATTATTGAGTATGTGAAGTAAATAATGTTTTTTCATATTAGAATTTGTGTGAAATGATTAAAAAAATTTATTTATTATTATTATTATTATTTTTTAAACTAGTAACATTTTGATCCTAATTTTGGTCCTCGTGCCAAATAGGGCCTTAGGGACTAGTTGGCATGTATTCTTAATAAAATTTCACGTCATGTGTGTCTATGTATTCAAGGTTTTGAAAACCGGACCGGCTTCAGAACCGGTAGACTGAAAGGTTCAAGGTTCAATGGTCGAACCGGGGTCGAACCGGGATCGAACCGGGATGAAGTAAAAATTAAAAAAACTAATAAAATATAATATAAATATAGTTAAGATATATATTATTCACACATCAACACAATAATTAGACTTAAAATGAATGCTTAATAATTAAATTTAACAAATAATATCTTATGCCAATAACCCAAAAAATAATTCCAAGCAAATCGAAATAACAATAACCCAACAAAATATTCGCAAATCACAAATTGAGTATAATATTTAGTACATCATTAAAAAATCTAAACAAATGTATGCTTTATCAATATTAAAATACTAAATCATTTTATCATTTCATATCACTAAAATACTAAAATATTAAATCATTTCGAAAGGATGGGGGCTGGAGAGGAGAGTGCGAGGCAAGAGAAATCGCGAGTTCGTGACTGTCGCGCGAGTAGAGGCCGCAGAACGGAGGCTGAGTTAGGGCCCAGAGTTTAAGAATTTTTTTTTTTTATTATTTTAAACTCAACAGGTCCAACCGTACCGGTTCACCGGTTGACCGGTTGAACCGCGGTTTAGACCGGTTCTGGCTGGTTTTAAACGGATCCGGTTATAAAATTAAACCGGACCGGTTGGCTGACCGGTTCACGGTTCGACCGGTTGAACCGGCCGGTCCGGTCCGGTTTTTAAAACCTTGTATGTATTATAAGAAAACTTTAAAAATTAGTCTATTCAGTAACTGCAACTAACATGTGCTACCCAACATTAATATAATTTGTTATAAATTTTCTGGTTGATTTTGAATTAGTGTATGATGAGATTAATGATAAACAATGTACAATGATCTACTGAAACAATGCCAAAACTTCTTTTAAAAAAGAAAAACTGTAAAAATACTCAGTAGGAATAATTATGTAAGTTTGAATCAAACTTGATATTAAGTTCTTTCATCTTAGAAGTATCATTGTTCCATGACATTTCAGTTATCCTGAAGACTTAAAAACTGTTATAATTTAATGGTTAGAACTTTTTTCTTCATAATTTATTCATTAGAACTATTCAAATCTTATGCAAAAAGCATCTATAAGCATTTTAAATTCATGCCACCAAAAAATATTAACAAAAGAGGTAAACAAGATTTAATAGAAGAAAGTACATACTGAATTTGTTTGAAGCTTCTTATGGAGCTGGTGGTCTCCTGTGGAATGCAACGCAGCTGATTGATATATGTGTGTGTGTATGTGTGTGTATAGATGTATATATATATATATATAATGCTTTACTAAGTGATAGTCCTTATTGGTTAAGTTTAATAACTGATATTTTACTATGGGTAAATTACACTCGGGTCCCTGAGTTTAGGGTGTAATAACACTAAGGTCTACATTTTCAAAATTTTAATATTTGGTTCCTGATTTTAAAAATTTTAACATCTAGGTCTTTTTCTAAATTTTTTATTATTAAATTTTTTAAAAGTTTCAATTATACCCTCTCCTCTTTCTCTCTCTGCGCGCTGGCGGTGGAGCGAGGGGAGGGTATAATTGTAATTTTCAGCAGAGTCTTGATATCTTCAGAAATTTGCTGTAGATCTTCAACAACAAATTGCTCCCCACCAATCTTCGATAAAAGAATCAGCAATCTCCTTCCAAATATGACAAAGTTTGAAGTTCATATTTTTAAACAAAGGTCTAATCTTCAAACTCCCCTAATGTATCTCCAGCCAACTTCTCCTGGATCAAAAATTCAGTTATCTAATGTTAATGAATCAAGTTCCGATTCAATATTGATGAATTGTTTCTCCTCACATAATTGCAAACCAATTGGATATCACACCACATTAGAATGAAAGGGCATTTAAAAGTAAAAATGAATTTTCCTTCAGAATTGCGAAGAACACGTCCTCCTGTATCTGTGATCAAAACAGCCATCTGTATTTAACTTTACAAAACCTGCAACAGGTTTACATGATTTAACAGTCTTAAAAAGATGATACACAGCCCTTTCTGTTTTCAGCTGAAGCTGATTTTTAAGATGAGAAACAGAAAGCCCTTTGTTTGTTCTATGCTGAAAGGCTGAGCATAATTAAACAATTTAATCCTGTAAAGCACATAGCCAAAATTTTTCTTTGGATAGACTTTCTGATTTTGAAATTGACTATCATTTCTAGCTTTTCAGATAGACCACAAGGTGAAGATCATAGTCTGCACACCTAAATGGCCTCTTTTAGTAGTGAAGTTGAATCTCCTCCAATATTGCAGCATACAGAGCAAACTACCAAAATTTTCTGGCAAATAAATTGAAAATCAAAGACTATACCTTATTGGCTACCTTACATCTCCAAAATAAGTGGTGCGAGTCTTCTTTATTTTTACAACCCCAAAACATCTAGATGAGAGGCTAATGCCTTTCTCTTTAAGCTTATTATCTGTTGAGAGATGTTTAAGCGTGACCTGCCAAGGAAAAGAAGATAGCTTTGAAAGAAATTTAGAGAACCATTGATAATTTGAACAAGTCATTTTTCCTCCTGATGAACCTGAGTCTCCCATGTATTCTTCAGATAAAAAGTTACCATCATTTGAGAGGTCCCAAATCTATCATGTTACTGTGCTGGAATTTTGAACACATTAGGATAACTTGTCTGGAGTAATCTCCCGCAGCATATCTGTGTACCAGTTTCCCTCTTTCAAAAAGAAAACCTCCTTAAAATCTGGCATCTGGCATCTGGGTATGCCCCTGATATTCTAGTAGAGATCCATGCCAATTGTCATGCCAAAAAAGAAAATTTTCCTTCTCCTATGCACCATTTAATATGAAGTTCAACCAACTCCCTAGCTGCCAACAATCTCTTTGTACCTGGGGAGCCAAAATACGCTTAATGTGATATAGCTTTTATGTTTTTCTTTGATCAATAATTAATATATCCTTTCTATTGCAGTTTAATTTCTATAGGAATCAAACATGCATGTTATTTGAAACTATATTATGGGCATGTTTGGGAAAGCACCAAAAATGTGCTAAAAATTAAAATAATAATATTTTATTTTTATTATAAATTTTAATAACTTTATTTCACATCCAACACAAATTCCAACCTTAAAAATCAACTTTATTTCACATCCAACATAAATTCCAACCTTAAAATCAACTTTATTTCACATCTTACGCACCTCCCAATATTAAAATAAATTTCTTTCCCATCAACTCTATAAAATAAAATATTTATCATCAAATTTATGGTTGGAGGATAAATTTGGGTAAGGAAAGAGAAAATATTTTATTTTATAGAGTTGATGGGAAAGAAATTTATTTTAATATTGGGAGGTGCGTAAGATGTGAAATAAAGTTGATTTTTAAGGTTGGAATTTGTGTTGGATGTGAAATAAAGTTATTAAAAGTTATAATAAATTTAAAATATTATTATTATATTTTTTTGCCCAATTTTGGGCATTTGCCAAACAAGGTGTGTGCATGCAATAGAAAAGAATCATAGTTTTCAGTAAAAATTAGACATTTCTTTCCACTCATTTTCTCCCTTCACTTTGTTACTTTTTCATCTTATCTTACAGCATCACTGTCGTAGATGTGGTGGTCTCTTTTGCAATAGCTGCACCCAGCAGAGAATGGTTTTACGAGGACAAGGAGATTCACCTGTAAGAATATGCGATCCTTGTAAAAAGCTTGAGGATGCAGCTCGCTTTGAGCAGAGATATGGGCATAGAAATCGTGCTAAAGGTAGAGTTTTTGTTTCATGAACTTTAATAATTAGTTAAAATCTTTTTTTCCCCAACTTTCTAGGATTAGATATTTGTGTGCTTCAATATATGATTTTTTTGAAACATTTCAGTGTATGACCTTAGATGAGTGTTTTTGTAATTGTGTATACGGTTATTGAGGAGGTCTTTCAAGCATATCATGTATCGCTACTGCCATTGTGTTTCTGAGTGTTATACTAGGATGCAACAATTGAATGAAAGGAGAAACTGAAGACTTGTTAGTGTTGTCTGGAAATTTTGCATTTTGAAAAGCTGACATCCATGGTATTTTAGTTTCATGATATTTTATTCAGATAAAGTTTTTTCAGTTATGTAACTGTATTTCCTCTTGTTATTAAGGAAGGTTTTGAACTAATTTTTATTATTGTGTATAATTACATGAAAACAACCCCATATATATGGGGGAGAAAATACAATAGTGGTGAAGTACAAAGTGATGCAGCACACCCTCAATACCGACTCCATCGACAACGCAGAGCATGATTACAGTCAAGTTGTAGCGTCATCTTGCATATTTTGGCTTTTATTTTATTTGGTTTGCCTATGTAGGGTCTTATAATAGGTATTTTGGGCTTGATTGTGTTGGACCATTTTTATTAGTGGGTTTCTTTTTTTGTTTGGGTATTAAGTCTTGTTTGGGTGAGTTATTAGGCCGAACAAAAGGCCCAATAACCCTATATGAAGGGTTCCGCCACCGCCGTCGGAGTGCAACCAGCTGCCGCCACCTTTCTCGAGTCAACCAGTCTCTGTCACCATCGTGTTCCCCTCCTCCCACCGTCCTACACCCTACAGACGCCATCGCCGCTGCCTCGTCGACTCAATTGTGATCGATCAACGCTGATCCTACCCATGGATCGAGGGGTTTGAGCCCCCCACTGTATCCATCTCATTACACCACTTTCCTCTATGTTTTTCCTTCCCTCCCTCACCCACACTACTTCATTAGCCTATTTTGTCAATTATTTAGTATGCAAATTTTCTCTTCTAATCATATATATAGAATTGTGTATGGATGCAAGCTCATGTTAGCTCAAGTTTGTTCGGCTCTTGTTTGGGGTTTTGATCTAGTTTTAAACCTTCAATTACTTTACTTGGAATGTAGAACCATTAACTAACCTAACCTTTTGCTTGGACTCTAAGTAATTGCCAAGTTGACTTGTTCGTCTCTGTCTAAATCCTATGTTTTCTTGCTGAATTTTTTTGCCTTGCATGATACTTGATAATTTCCTTCCAACTTAGTTATGCAGTTCTTCACTTAGCATTCCATATGCATTCTTTGCTTTTAGTCAAGATTGTAATTAGGATTGCATCTAATTTTAGTTTCAGAGCAAGTTAATTAAGATTTCTAAACCTTAATCAACCCTATTTTGGTATTAATTAAGTGTTAGAAATTTAGTTTAGCATTTAGACAATTTTCTGCATTTTTAGGTGTACACTGGTATTTCCTAGAATTTTCTACAATTTCTACACTAAGTTTGGATTAAACTGCAATCCCTGCAAAATCTGGGTAGTTTTCTAGCAATTCTGCATCTTCCTGGGTTGAAACTACAATTTTAGAATTGTTTTTGCAATTTTGCATTTGCCCAGAACTTCTAGATGTAATTTCTGCAATCTCAGCCTAGTCCCAGGTTTTCTAGCTTTATACACAGGTCCACTGCATTTATCCCAATTCATTTCCTGCATCATTTCTAGGTCCATTGCATATACACACATTCCATTTTGCAACAGTCGAGTTGCAGCGTCATCTTGTAGATTTTGGCTTTTATTTTATTTGGTTTGCCTATGTAGGGTATTTTGTCTTTGATTGAGTTGGGCCATTTGTATGGGTGGGTTTTCTTTTCTTGTTTGGGTGAGGTATTGGGACAAATAGAAGTAAAGGCTCAATAACCCCAAATGAGGCCCAAGTCTACTCCCATTAATCATAGCTATTAGATTCCCCAAAATTGATCTAATGGTCATGGTTAAAGGGTTAGTCTATATATAGTGGAGTTGTGAGGGATTAAAGTTTTTTTTTTTAAATTTGAACCATTGCCTAATTAGGGCTTTAGCTGCTTCCGTCCCTTGACTCGTCAGGTTTCCTGACCTCGTCGCCATCGAAGGCTAGTGCCACCGCTTTAGAGCCTCCTGCCACCATCATCGACTCTTGTCCAAACCGCCACCAACCATCCATTTGAGGGCCTGGAGGGATGCCACCGCCTCTGGAACGCCACCGCCTCCGGAACGCCACCAGTCGCTGCCCCCTCTCTCCCGAGTCGACTAGTCGCTATGTTCCCCTTCTCCCGCCACCGGTGCACCCTGCAGACATCGTTGCCGCCTCAGTTGAGAGGTTGTCGTTGCTCCTGTTGAACAACGCCACCACTAGAGTGGTTGGAACATCGTTGCCGCTGCCTCGATCTGCACCTATCCATGATCCTACCCATGGATCGAGGGGTTTGAACCCCCCATGGTATCCATCTTATTACACTCCCCTCCACTCTGTTTTTTCCTTCCCTCTCTCATCCCCACTACCTTGTTAGCCTATTTTGTTAATTACTTAGTATGCAAATTTTCTCTTTCATGGATTTCCTGCTCTAATGATGTATATGGAATTGTGTATGGATGTAGGCTCATGTTAGCAAGTTTATTCGGTTCTTGTTTGGAGTTTTGATCTAGTCTTAAACCTTCATTTAATTTACTTGGAATGTAGATCCATTAACTAGCCTAAACTTTTGCTTGCACCCCAAGTGATTGCCAAATTGACTTGTTCGTCCCTTTCTAAATCCTATATTTTCTTGCTGAATTTTTTTGCCTTGCATCCTATATTTTCTTGCTGAATTTTTTTGCCTTGCATGATACTTGATAATTTCATTCCAACTTAGTTATTTAGCTCTTCACTTATTTAGCACTCCATACGCATTTCTTGCTTTTAATCAAGATTGTAATTAGCTTTGCATCACAAAGTATCTAAACTTAATCCAACCTTGAATAACAAGTCGAATTGTAGGTATGTAGGAGATTGCTAGTCAAGTCAACTGAGAATACAAAGGATGTGTAGCATTACGTTTTTACCTTTGCGAAGAGCAATAAAAAAAACTGAATTAATAGAAGCACTTAACGGTGGAACCCCAATTATTTCAGACAATTGGGGCGGTGAATCTGCTAAAGGGGAGGAATGTGGCCTACGAGCATGCACCGACAAAGAATTGGATTAAAATACATGAGAAGCAGGAGGTAATGGAACACAAAATATTCATATTGAGATCTAGTAGAGTTGGAAAAATATGAAGTAGATTCATGAACAAAGACATCAGCATAAACATATAATCTATGAGAAGTAGGATCATAACAACAATAACCTTTTTGGGTTAAAGGGTAGCCTAGATGCATTGTATTGAACGAGAAGAAAGTTTATCAGTACTAGACCGAGAGTGGACAAAACAAACACACCCACAGGATCTTGAATAGAGTGGAGAGAAAGGACTATTGTTACCCAAAATAGCGGAGGGAATCCAATTGATCACGAAACATCTTATAAAAATAACATCTCCTCAAAAACAATGAGGAGCATGCATCTGAAACCTTAGTGTGTGGGAGGAAACATCCCAAGAAGTTAGCATCTCCTCTAAAAATAATGAGGAGAATGTATTTGAAACCTTATTGTATGGGCAACATGTAATAGATGCCTATTTTTACGTTCACAATGCCATGTTAAATAGAATAAATAGAATGATCAGAATAAAAGCTTCAAAAATTAAATTCTAGAGCACTATTGATTTGAAAAGTTTTAATAAAAGCAGAAAAATAAAATCTAATTTCACTATAAAAAGTTTTAAATATAGAAAAGACCTTAGGACTATGAGTGTAGTCATTAATAAGGTCGTTAATAAAAAAACCAAAATAACAAAAAATCTAAGTAGTCATTGAGATAGGGTCCCAAATGTCAAAATGAATCAACTCAAAAGGAGATGAATTACTTAGACTCATACTAGATGGGAAAGAAACACAGTGATGCTTCACGAGCTCACAAGTATGATACTCAAAACACGAAAGTGAAGAACTGTGACAAAGTCCTATAAAAGTTGATGACGTGGATGTCCTGGATAACAATGCCATTGATACAGAAAAAGAAGTGAAAGCCTGTGTAGATGAGAGAGGAGATGTAGGACCAACAATTAGTACACTCCCATAACTTTTTCTCCTCTAGTAATTGTTTTTCGCATCCTGGGATCTTGAAATTCAAAATAAGATGGATAAAAAGTTTTAAAGTAATGATGTGATGTAATATGATGAATAGATGGAAGATTTACAAGAAATTGAGATACAAAAAGGAGATCCTGAAGTTGTAAAGTAAATGGAGAGAATTTCTTTTTCAAGAATTGGAAATGGCAAGCCATCCATTAAATAGGGGGGGGGGGAGAGAGAGAGAGAGAGAGTAGAGTAAAGTCTAATAAGGTGAATCGCTGGCGATTACAAGTCATATGAGAGGATACACTAGAGTCAGGAATTCAAGATGGTGCCAGAATGAGCAATACCTGCTTATCCAGAAGAGGAAACTGTGTGAAGACTAGAAGCAGAGTAGTCGGAGTGCTAAATCAGTCACTCAAAATCAGCTTGGGAGATGGTGACTGTGCTCAGAGTCATACATGTATTAATAGAAGTTTCAGCAGTTATTTAGTATGATCAGATTCGTGTTGGGTAGTAAGTTTGAAAAATATTTCAGAAAAGGAAATGTGTTAGGTAGTAAACGGATAATCAAATTTCTCCTATTATCTATACGAAGAATGGTTTGCATGATGGTAGTGGGAATAGGGGAAAGCCATTTGAATCACTGCCACGACTACCAGTTCGACCACCTCCACGGTGACAACCATTAGCTGAACCACCATGACGATTCTTAACAGAGAGAGCAAACTAGTCAATATAAGGTGGAGCATAGTGAAGCTAAGAGCATGAAACAAAGCAGTTGTGATATTAGGGATGACACTGTCAGCCATTAATTAAGACTGTACTGATTGGAGAAGAGGATGAAGACTTGATAGGAACTTGGTGACAAGAAACTCATCATTTCATTATTGTTAAATATTAGGATCAGTTGTGAATGGTTTATGCTGAAGTAGCTCATCCTACTTGTAATATTCCAGCACAGAGAGGTCACCTTGCTGTTATGAGAAAAGATCAGATTATAGAGTGTAAATTTGTGAAATGTTGTTTTCTCGAAAGTGTGTGGCTTTAATAAAATTCCACTTAGCTATGGCCATCTCATGAAACATGATGGTGGAAGCCAGTGATGGTTCCAAGCTATTGAACATCCAAGTAAGAACAAGTCTGATAGTTGCCATTTCTTGAATTTGATGGTTTCCAATTGATCTGGAGGAGGTAGGTTGAGATTTCATGAGAAAATGGAATGCTTAAGGCCACAGGAGATAATTGGTGCCATTACATTTTACGATGGTACCAATATTAGAAGAGATTCTGGATTCTTCTAAAATGGAAATAGGAGAAGCCATGATTTACACTGTAGCAGAACAGGGAAGAATATAAAGAAGAAGCCTCAGGTAATAAGATGAAGAGAAATGAGCACTTTTTCAGCCTCTTGGAGGAAGAGGCCATTGTAGAGCCTATGTGCGAAGCCACTGCTGAGGAGTCAGAGCTTGTGCAGGTGCAGGAAGGGAAGAGGCTACTTGATACCATGTTAGCGAGAAAGGGTTTGAAGCTCTAATTTTTAGTAGTGTCTAATTACCAGAAAACAGCCCCATATATATAGCAAAGAAAATAAAATAGCCCTCAAGTATAAGGTATTTAAACTTTTTTCAACAGAGCATATCTAAATTAAAATAACAGAAGAAATTATAAAGAGGATCCTATGTATAACAAGGGGATTTCTAACACCTTGGAGGCTCAAGTTATTATGGAGGTGTATGATCTGAGGGTTAGTGTACAAAAATATTATTGCAAATGTCTGGGAAGTTTTTTTCCAAGTTTATGAAACTACCCGGTTGCCGAAGAAACTGAAACTGATGAATGTGATGTACAAATTCCATTTGTCTTACATTTTACAAGAATAACCTTCAGTACAAAATTTACTTTCGTCCTGCACATCTATGCTCTCATGTTAAGCATGAAGACAGAAACTTGATTGATTGTCTATATACTCTTTTTCCGATCCTANAATAGTTGGAGGCTATTTTGGCCATGGTCATGGCCAAGATGGCCTCCAACCAAACAGGGCCTTTATGTTTAAATGAAGATATAGAAAAAGAAATTGAGAATAGTGAGGGACAGAAGGCGTGGGATTAACATGAAAGATATTGCTAGGGTTGTGGTAATTGGTAATTATGCGCATTTTGGATGATCAATAATTCTTTGAGGAGTTATTTTTTTTAATAGTCTTAAGCTAAATCCATTGCCAAAATCTTTTGGTAGGTAGTTCGAAACAGGTTTCAAAGAATGAAGATGACATCCTAGTTGAGATTCTGGGAACTGATGGGAAGCATTCTGCACCCTCCAGAAAAGAATCTCATGTTTTTTCTGATGTTTTAAATGAGAACAATGCTGCCCATGCAAGTTCGAGTGCAGTGTTTCATACTTCAGGTGGAGAAGGAGATAAAAGTAGCTATTTTGAAGGTCCAAATGATCCCTTAATTGATACTGGATCCAGTAGTCCAGAAGATTTACGCAGGCAAGCGATGGAGGAGAAGAGAAGGTATAAGATATTGAAGGCTGAGGGCAAAGCTGAGGAAGCACTCAAAGCCTTTAAACATGGAAAAGAACTCGAGAGGCAAGCTGGGGCTTTAGAGATTGCTATAAGGAAAAACCGTAGAATGGCTTCAAAAGTTTCCAACTCAAGCAGCAGAGTTAGCACTGGTAGAATGGATGACCTTGATGCACTCAGCAATAAAAAAAAGCAGACATCAAAGGATAAAGAGCAGAAGGATGATCTATTCACGGAGCTAAGGGAACTGGGGTGGTCTGATTCAGATCTTCATGACACTGATAAGAAACCAGCAAAGGTGAGCTTGGAACATGAGCTCTCATTCCATGAGCTCTCATTCCTTCAAGTGAAAACTCAGAAATCTGAAATTAGTAGAAAAAAAAGTGGCATAGATAACAGTCAGGTTGTTGCTCACAAGAGAAAAGCTCTACTTTTAAAGCGAGAAGGGAAGCTTGCTGAAGCTAAGGAGGAATTGAAGCAGGCTAAGATTCTGGAAAAGCAGCTAGAAGAACAGGAGCTTTTGGGCGAGGCTTCAGGTTCTGAGGATGAGCTGTCTACTTTAATTCATGATATGGACGATGACAACCAAGAAACTTTGCTGTTGGGCAACAATCTTGATGCTGGTATAAACTTTGAAAGTTTGCTGGGTTCTGCAGATGATCTCCCTACTGACGTTAATTTTGAGGTTACAGATGATGATATGAATGATCCAGAGCTTTCTGCAGCGTTGAAGTCATTTGGTTGGAGTGAAGAAGGTGAAGTTTGTGAAGCAGATCATGCATCCAATCTTTTAGATCCTGATGCTTTGCGAGGCAAGGTCCTTAATCTAAAGAAGGCAGCACTTAGCCAGAAACGGGCTGGAAATGTTCCTGAAGCAATGGCTCTTCTTAATAAAGCAAAGCTTCTTGAACAAGAACTTGAAACCATGCAGTCTGAGACACAAAAATCTGGGCCAGAATGCACGCAAAAACGTGCTGATCATAAAATTCCTGCATCTAAAAGTAAAATGACAATTCAGAAGGAATTACTAGCCTTGAAAAAGAAGGCACTTGCTTTGAGAAGGGAAGGACGGGTGGAGGAGGCAGATGAAGAACTGAAGAAAGGCATGGTTCTTGAGAAACACTTGGAAGAAATTGAGAATGATTCAAAGAAACATTCAGGGAATTCTGTCCAGAAGAGCATGGAGCGTTCCCATGTCCAAGTTGGTCATACAGGAGGTTCTCTTGTGCTTGGAGAGGAAGACGCAGAAACAGATGTAACAGAGCAAGATATGCATGATCCTTTATTTTTGTCAGTTTTGAAGAACTTGGGATGGAATGATGATGATGAATCTGATCATCCAAACATGAAAAATAAAGCTTCCATACCTTCTAGCAATGAATCTGGGCCAGAAGGCCTACCTCCTGAAATTCCCTGGAAGTTAAAAAGAAGCAAGGCTGACATCCAGCGGGAATTATTAGCTATAAAGAGGAAAGCCCTTGCCTTGAGAAGGCAAGGGAAGACTGACGAAGCTGAAGAAGAGTTGGAGAGGGCCAAGAATCTGGAAAAGCAAATGGCAGAATTGGAATCACGGTCTTCAGGGCCTGTGATGCAAAATTATAGTCTTGATGATGAGGATACATTTAGTAAAAAATTGGGGGCTGAAGAGGTTCAAAGACCTATTTCACTGTCCATGGAAACAAATAAGATCAACTTTGAAAAATCTCATGAGATCCTTCCTGGAGTGTTGGAGTCGGGGGCAGAATCATCTAAGGATCAGCATGAAGTCCCAGAGAAATCTCTCTCTGTCGATCCTCAGCCAGGTCAAGAAAGTAAGATTGGTGGCAACAACAATGCCAGAAATGATGTAGTTTCAGATGAACAGGCAAGTTTAAACATCATTAGAAATGAAGCTAGTAGGATCAGCGTTCAACAAGATCAGATCATTGCTCATAAAAGAAATGCTCTTTCTCTTAAGAGAGAAGGAAAACTGACAGAAGCCAAAGAGGAGCTAAGAAAAGCAAAGCTTTTAGAAAAGAGTTTTAGTGATGAAGAGAGCGGTAGAAATGAGAAAGCCGCTTCAGTTTCTACTTCTGAAAGTTCTTCAGTTGCACACGAGAGCAAAAGATTTGATATACATAAGCCAATATCTGGCCGTGACCGTTTTAAAATGCAGCAGGAATCCCTCACTCACAAGCGCAATGCTCTCAAGCTGCGAAGAGAAGGAAAGATTGCGGAGGCGGAGGCCGAATTTGAAAAGGCCAAGGAACTAGAGAATCAGCTGGAAGTGCATAATGCCCAGGGTTCAAACAGTAATGCCATAGATGCAGGTGTTGTTGTGGAGGATCTTCTTGATCCTCAGCTCATGTCTGCTCTTAAATCAATCGGATGGGATGACAAGGACTTGATATCCAATCCTCTTAAACATGAAGCTAAGTCAGCAGCGGAGAACATCATGGAGGATGCAAATCGGTCCCGCCTGAGCAGAACCAACCTAGAAGAGCAGATAAAGAGCGAGAAGCTTCGTGCTTTCAATCTGAAGCGGGCTGGAAACCAAGATGAAGCTCTGGAAGCTCTTCGTTCTGTCAAAAAGCTTGAGAAGAAACTTCTCTCTTAAATGAAGAACTGGTATTGATCCCTAAAATGATCATTAATCGCTGTTTCAGTGCGATTGTGCTTCGTTAGTCTCTCCTCTGATCATGATACTATTGTCCCCATCTCCCATGATCAGAGCAGCCCTATTGATCAGGAGCAGACTTAAAAGTTCTTGCTTACAGTCTTACTGGTAATGGTTTATCTTGTATATTATAATCGCAACGTCGATGTTTGAGCGGTTGATTGTATTCTGAGTTATATTCTCATGTAAGAAATGCAATGTACATGAAATAAACTCATCCAGGTTTATGCTTCCGAAATCAGACTGCTGTTGTTAAACTATAATGCTGTAAAAGTATGATCATTTGCATGTTCTTCCACCCACAATGCCTGTGCTGCTGTGGGCCTTGTGGCAAAAGAAACAATGAAATCTCACTCTGTGAGGAAACTTTGTCAACGATGAAAAACTTATTATAAAACTCAATTATTTACTCCAAACTTTGACTGTAGAATTGGATGAGTAAAATTTAGAAATATTTTTTTATGATTTTGTACTAATTTGAAGACAAATGGTCATAAAATTTTTCATAAAAAGTCTAAGCACTATAATTGTCGTAAGTCTAAGAACTAGCTGATATAGAATTTGATTTGAGCAGTTTTTTTTTGTGACTAATGGAAGGGTTGCGAGAGTTTTTCACCTAAGACTATTAAAGTAGAAGAGAGTAATTCTTTAGTTCTTTGATCATGCTTGAAGAACTCAAAAGAGACACTCATTCGCAACCCCTGTTCAAATCTTAGCCATTGGATTTTACGTCTTGACATAAATTTATTTGATATCTTCATATTTTACTCCAACAGAGTTTCTGTTATAAGCAGCATTAACCACATATCTTCTACACATGTAACACTAGTTTCCTCACATCTTTTATATGTGTAATAACTTTGCATGAAAATTTTATAGCCCGAAGCACAGAGTGCAAAGGCCAAAGGGCCAATGTCGAAGCCTCAAGCCTAAAGTCTAAAGCTTAAAAGTCCGAAGCCTGAAGCTCGAAAGCCCAAGCTCAAAGATTGAAGCCCATTGACCCGGAGCCCCATGTTCATATCCCGAAGCTTCAAACGCTAGGGTCAAAGGCCAAAGCCCAAAATACAAAATATGAAGCCTAATACCAAAATGCCCAAGCCTGAAATTTAAAGCACACTCGGTCTGATCTATTTGATTGTGAACTGACATATTATTCTGTTTAGTTTGACAATACTAAAACTGAATCAATAGACTAAATAAATTGATTATTTTAAATATTTGTTATTATTTTTATAGATACTAGGGCAAATTATGCTCAAGTCCTTGAGTTTAACGCTTAATATCGCACAGGTTCATATTTTTAAAATTTAACATTGGGGTCCTTGAGTTTTAATAAATTATCAAATAGGTCTTATTTTTATTCTTTTATTATTAAAATTTTTTAAAATTATTATTTTACCCCTGTCATTCTCTCTCTCCTCCCGATCCGGTGCACACACGCGGGCCGCGCATAACCGCCGGCGGCCCTGTTCGCCGGCAGCCGCGCAGCCC
>JAEMOT010001802.1:144011-237773 GCA_019297695.1 Apostasia ramifera | reverse complement strand
CGCGCCGTTCGGCTGCTGGTGTGTCGCACATGCCGCGCCGCCCGCCGGCGGCAACGCGGCGTCGCCCGTGCTCGCCGATCGGGAGGAGAGAGAGAGAGAGAGGTAGGGAGGGGAGGGAGAGGTCCAAGGGTATAATGGTAATTTTAAAAAATTTTAATAATAAAAAATTATAAAAAAGACCCACTTTATAATTTATTAAAACTCAGAGACCCCGATATTATAATTTTAAAAATATGAATCTGTGCTTTTTTAAGTGTTAAACTTAAGGACCCGGATATAATTATCCTTAAATTAGATGGTAAATATCACAAATAACCTATTTCTTTATGATTTGATCAATCTAATATGTAAATTATTTTACTCCTAACCGAATTAAAATCGTGTCTCTATCATCAAAAAACAAGAATTAAATATCGTGTCGGTGGGTCCGGACCACCTTTTCGGACGCTGCTTGCTGGTGTTCAGATCCTGGCAAAGCGCGCCAGAAAGAACAGAGCTTTGTCCACGCGGCGTGGAGGCGATTCACTGCTCTTTATATACCGGAGCACCAGCAGGACTATGGCGGAACTATCCATCCCTCGCGGGGACTGCTGTGCGTGCCATCTGTTCGATGAATTGCCTCTGAAGAGGAGTGGAGTGGAGGTGGCGATGTCATCGGCGGGGCACTCAGCCCCTTACTGTCTGGAGGCTGGGCTGATCGATGCCGGCAATGTCAGCCCAAGGCTTAGCATGGAGATGCACTACGGCCAGGGGCGGACCGCGCACAGCATGTCGTCTTCGTCGCTGCGCAAGAGGTCGGACCTCTCTCTGGTCTCCAAGGTACAGTGTCGGTTTTTACGGGATCTTCTGGCTAACCTTCAGGAGATTTTCTTTGGGACGAAGCTTTTCGTGCTGTTCGTGGCGGTCCCTCTTGCTATTATTGCGCAGTCCTGCGGCTTCGGACGAGTGAGTTTTCGCTGCTGGTTTCCTTCGCTGTCAAAAATCTGCCCTTTTCAGTTTCGTAGTTCTTTTAGTCGTGCATGCACTTGTTCGGTTGGGGTGTTTTGCCTTTGCTGCCTCAAGTCGTACTTAATCGTATGAGAAAGCTTCTAGTTTTATGTTGCAGTATCGGTTAAGCACCATCTGCTGATCTACCAGAGCTGTAATTTGTTGTAATGGAGAAATGATTTTGGTTCTTCATGTTTCCATTTTTCTTAGTTTATGGTAATAGTTGATATAATATCTTCGAGGGATTGGTGGTTCAGATTTGTTGACATCATAATTAATTTGTAATTTGCCCATGTGAAGCCTTGTGAAGTTTGCGATGGAGATGAAGAGGGGATTGTTGGTCCTGAATTTCAGTCTCCTGTATCTTCTCTCTCACTCTCTCATCGGCTTTTGTTTGTGAGGGAATACATAAGTTTGTGTATTTCTATGTTTGTTACCAAGACTGAAGAGGGCGAGGACGCCGAGGAGTGATCAGCAGGGTAGTGTCCATTTGAATGAATCGAAATTACTCGGATAAGGAGTGGCTCCTGGCAGGCTTTTAGGTGGAGAGGAGCAAAAATGAATTGTCATAGAAAGGGAGGAGAGTTTCTGAGTTGTATAAATAGATAACGTGATTTCAAATAGTAGAGATATCTTTCGAGATAAAATTGTGAGGTTAATGATGAGAAACTCTTTAAGTTAGCGTGCTTAAGCTGGAGTAATATTATGATAAGTGATTTCCTAGGAACTACTCAGGTTACGTAGTTTTCTAAAGTCAAAGCAGATAATTCCTCTACATTTAGATCACGAGATATTGCAATTCATATTTGGTAGTAATTCTTGTTATTGTTTCATTTTGCATGTTTTTCTCATGCCATTATCCCACATCGCATGTAGAGTCACTGTTGAGCCCATATCAATTTTGATGATGACAAATATGTTAATAATAATATACTTGGCTAACTTTTTATTTATTAATACATATTGTACCTTCGCTTTTTCAGTATCAGTGAAAGTTGCCCATTGAGATGATCTTGGCCCAAGGTTTCCAAAATCAAGCTAACAATAAAGAGAAATGAAGCTGATGAAAATCACTAAAGAAGAAAGCATCAGGTTGAAAAGTGAAATTCAAATACGTCCAAGAAATTCATAAGTCATTTATCTAGAGAAATTTAAAATAAACATAACTAATTCATTTTGTGGTTTCCCTGATTTTCGGATAACTGTTTGTTTTTTGCTTTCGTATGAATTGAGATTTTCGAAAAATTTTAACACAATCACAAGGTTTCTTCAATTTTCAAAGTTTGAAATTTTTTATTTAATTTAATTTGTCTAATCATTTTACTTTTTAACGTGTCACTTCAATTTTTATTGATAAAATCTATTTTCAAATATATATATCCTAATAATAATAAATAAATAAAATAATAAATAAAATTAAATATTTTTATGAAAATAAATTAATTAAATATTATGAAATTTATTTTCAATTGATTTTGGATGGCTTCTACTCGGTTAAAACTCAATATTTTGAGTTACTCGATGTTTTGAATTCCACTAACCTTATTTAATTTTCACTTCCTTATTTTGCTTCTTAAAATTAATCATAAAATAAGCTAAGTGACTAGTTTTTTTTCATTTATTTTACAAAAAATTGTAATACCTAAATTATCAATTTACCTTTCATTTCATTTATAAATAAGGAAATTTTGAGTTAATATTTTTCTTTCGCAAACCAAAACTCCAAACTCTTTCATTCTTCAGCTGAAAATTTTCTTGTCCAGTTCAAAGATTTTGTTTACAACGTTGGAAGTCGATTTTAGGGAGTTTTTGGATCTTCATAAATATTTTTATATGGGTATTTTTTGTTTTTCTCTGAATCGATTTTTCCTAAAACTTCTCAGATTTTTATACTATTCATTTGAGCTTCAAATAGTTTGAAATTCTTTACTATAATTTTCTGGGGGTTTTTACTTTATCTGAAAATTATAAGAAAGTTTTTTTTATGGATGAATTTTTCTCTATAATTTTATATTTGTTTCCTTATTTTTAAATTTTTTATAAATTGTACAAGCTTTAAAAAAAATGTAAATTTTTACAGTAAATTATTTAGATAAAACTACAACTACAAATAAATTTTCGGGTAATTTTACTTTGCATTATTTTTGCAAAACATTTTCAAACTTTTTGTTTACTCTGTTTTACATCATGTTGAAATATTTCATCTAGTTTCATCTCCCTCTCTCTTACTTTAATCTTTACTTTTCACTACATATTGAGAAAAATAACATTAAGTTTTTTTTTCAGAAATTGAAATTAGTTTTCTTACATATAACGCTCTTGTAAAATTTTAAATTGGATTTTTTTCTTGTACAACTCATAAGGGTCTTTTCGTTTCTTATGCCTGTTTTGGTTTTGAGTCTCTCCCTGCACGGAAATAGGTTTTTCTTACTTGTCCTTAAGTAAAAGGAGTGGTAAGATTATTCCTTGCTTGCGGTAAAAGGGGTCGAGAAATTGATTTATGCCTTTAGATCAAAAAGACATAGATTTCTTCTTATACTAGAGCTTGAGCTTGGCTATAACAAGCTTGAAATAGTGAAACTTTGAAGGAGGAACAAAGAGGAGTAGATTTGGCATGAGAATAATTGAACCACTATAAATCTTGTGTTATTTTTTATTTTTGCATTATTTTTTAAGGCTTGTGACATCATTTAGAGGATGATGTACTTGATAGAGAGTTTGTTTTTAAAATAGTTTTCAAAGCCTCAAAATAAAATTTTAGTGATTAGATTTTAAACGTAATAAATTGTGCTAATTCAAAATTCTTAATAATTTAAATTGTCCAAAATCTACGAGATAATTAAATTTGGTAGGTTAGTTAATTAAAGTTTGGACCTATCCAAGCCTAATTAACTTGACTAAAGATTCAACATAACTTAATTATAGTAGTGGAATAGAATTAGGTTAGTACATTAGATAAATTTGGTTTACCTGACAGAAAGCGCTCGACAATCAAAAATATTTTAATTTATTTGTCCTACTATAATTAAGTTATATATAATATAAAATTTATTTTTAACTTAACTATATTAATGGAACAAAGCGAGTTAGTACATCAGATGAATTAAATTCATCCGACAGAGAATGCCCGATGATAAGAAATTTATTGATTTATTCATTCCAATATAGTTAATTTAGTTAATCAAATTTACTTTTCTACACTTAATTTTTTTTTTACTTTCTGCAATTTTACTTACTGCATTTAATTTACTAATATTTACTTTTCTGTACCACTAACATCTATTTATTGTAATACTAATTTTTATTTTCTGCACATTTTTTCCTTTACTAATATTTATTTAATTTACATCTGACTCAATTCTGCACACTAACTTTTATTTTTCTGTATTTTTTCTTTATATTAATACTAACTTCTCGCTAACATCTTTTTTTCATTTTTTCACATATATATACTATTTACATATATAATAATATTTATAAATATCTATTTATATATATATATATATATAAATATATATATATATGTAAATATATATATATACTATTATTGTTAATTTTAAAAAATACTTATATTCACACACTGCACATCTTATATATTAGTAAATTAAATTTACATATATACTTATATTTATATTAAGTATAAGTATATATATTATTTATGCATATATATATATATTATTTTTACTTTTGTTTTGCAGGTGTTACTTCAAAATTGCTCACTTGCTCTTGCTCAAAAGAATTTGCTTAAATGCTTTTACTCAGAAAAATAAAAGTCTTACATTAGTAGGTAGCTCTAAAAGTATTTAAAATTTTTAATTAATATTAATTAAAATTTTAATTTCACCCAATTCACCTTCTCCTAAGTGTGCGAGTGGACCAAAAGTCACCTACATTGAATGTGTGGCTGCCTAAGCCCTTGACACTGGAGTGTAAGGTTTCATTTGAAATTAAGAGGCTTGGTGGGATGGAATACCTCCCAGCGCCACTTTTCGTGGCGCATTAGTTAATATTTATGATGAATGTTTTTAATTGCTGAATTAGATTCCCTCTTTTCTTTTGGAATAAGGATTCATGCAGCAAACTCTTGACTTTTCTTAATGAAAGATCTGAATACTCTTAACTTCGTCAAACCACAGGCATGGGTATTTGCATTGAGTTTACTGGGCCTCATTCCTCTTGCAGAGCGTGTGAGCTTTCTAACCGAGTAAGTTCCTTGTCCTATCTTGACAGTTACCTGCATGCTTAGGTGGAAACAAATTGAATTTTCAGTGAACCTCAGCCTTCTGGATGTTTCATTTGACTATGTTTTATAAAAGATCATAGAAATCATATGTTTTTTCTTCTGTTTCATATTATTCCATTTTTTTTTCCATTTTTTTTTTATTTCAGCAATTAAATGATGAGGTTAGGTGAGTCCAGTTTCTTTAAAATTGAAAAGAACCTGGTGATAAAATTTTAAGGTAAAAAGTTTTTGGGCTTCAAGTGACTTTCTTAAAATGCATGCAGCTTATTGGATATATGAGGTGCAAGTAATATTAAACTTGTCATCATTAAAATTTCTTTTGATTCCGAAGGAACTACTTGTGTTGCGATGAATGTCCAATTTGTTTCTCTATTTTCAATAGGTAGCTTCAGTATCACTCCTTTATTATTCTGCTGTTGTTCTTTATTCATACTTTTTTTCTTGATTTGGTTGAAATTCATTTTTTTTTTGAAATTTCATGTTCTTTCTTCAAGACTCTGGTGTTTAAGCTTCATGTTCATTAACATATGCCTTTGTACTTTGTTTGGATCAATGATACAGGCAACTAGCATTTCACACTGGTCGAACGGGTATACAATCATTATAACTTGCTTCGTACCCAAGAGTTTGCACACTTCATCTTTAATTTAAAGTATAGATAGATTGTCTAAATTTGAATTGTAATGTTGATCTAAAAATTTCACCTGTACAGTGGGTGGCCTACTAAATGCAACATGTGGGAATGCGACAGAGCTTATTATAGCTATGTTTGCACTGCACAAAGGAAAGATTCGTGTTGTTAAGCTCTCCCTAGTTGGATCCGTCCTCTCCAATTTACTACTAGTCCTTGGGACATCCCTTTTCTGCGGCGGAATAGTTAATCTCCAGAAGGAGCAACCATTTGATCGTGTATGGAAGATTTAACGAGATGCTATTTCTTCAGAATATATTTTCATAGGACTCTTTTTATATTTATGTTTTTCATAGTTGATGATGCCACCTATTATTTTTCTGCAGAAACATGCTGAAGTAAACATAGCCCTTCTATTGCTCGGTGCCCTATGCCATATACTTACAACGCTGTTCAAGTATTCTGTTAACTCCAGCAAGCTTTCTGCGTCCCCTTCCCCAACTACAGACCTGTCAAGGGCCTGCAGCATAGTGATGTTAGTTGCCTACTTTGCCTACTTGTTCTTCCAATTGAAGACCAACCGCCAGTTGTTTGACTCGGATTCGCAAGAGGTATATCACCATTCGAAGAAGGCATACACCTAGCTAGCATTTTTTGTGATACCTCTTCTTTGGTTCTGTGAAATTATGAAAAGTTACATGTTATCCCTTGCAAAATGTATTGACCTCGTATTTCTTTCAGAAAGATGATGATGACGACGAAGTGGTAGCCGACAATGAAGCAGTCTTTGGATTCCCTAGTGCAACAGTATGGCTTATTGCAATGACAATTGTCATTGCAGTATTGTCTGAAAATGTAGTTGGCACCATTGAGGTACATGACTTTAGCTCTTTATGCTTTCATGTAGGCATCCTAGGGCAATCCTTAACATCGAACATGTGGTACTGAGGTTGATGGCCTATCTATCTTCACTTGTGAAGTAGAAGGACCGTACAATTTCTTCAAATTGGAAGTAGTGTAAAATTTGCATCTTTCCAGTAACATATTGACAATGAATACATTTTCTTGTTAAATATATTATAAACCATTAGCTTTGTAATATTTACCATCTATATATATATATATACATATATATATATATATATATACACATATATATATATACACATATATATATATATATATATATACTATATAATTAAAGTTGGTACAAGGTACTTAATTTTTGAAGTCCCCAAAATACCTTTGTTAATTTCAAAACTCTCTTCTCTCTCCTCTCCCCCTCATCCTACCTGGGTTCGACTCTATTCACCTGATTTGCTAGTCTGCGCACCTGCAATTAACTAGTCGGCTCGTGCGCCTATGTCCTTGAAATTCGGCCGTAGCCTATATATTAAGCAAAGAAAACATCATGTACACAAAAAGCAATCCTTTTATAAAAGTCTGATGGGAGAGACATGGTGTCGTCTCAACAGATATTTGAAGCAAAAGAGGAAGCAATAAAGTGGGCAGCCTCATTGGCTTGCCTATACACATGTGAAATTTTACAAAACGAAAAAGAAAGCAAAATGTTGATGGTGTCGTGAAGCTCTTCTGTGCTGAAAATTTGCGGCCAGTGTAAAGCAGATTGAAGTTGCTCAATAACAACTTATGTCCGTGCACGTGTCCGCCTTGTTGTTTCCTGTGTCTACATTCAACTTATCCACTCAGTGCGCCTATTCGTCGACTTGTGCGCCTACATCCAGCACTCGCATGCCGAATCCTCCATGATCGCGTGTTGGGTCTGCTCACCGAGTCCTACGGTTGCTCGCTATGCCTCCCCTGCGTCCGCGCACCGCACCTGGCGCCCGCTCGCCGTGCCTAGCGCTCGCTCGCTCGCATGCGCCAGCACCTAGGGGGTGGCATTTTGTACCCGTACCCGATTAAACCGCCCCGACCCGCCCCTAATGGGACGGGTATGGGTATTCAAATTTTCCTCGCGACCCGCCCCGCCCCGTTATGAAATGTGGCGGGTACGAGTATGAATCAACTATTCCCGCGCCGCTCCGTCCTGCCCCGTTATGCATATATTTTTATCTATTTTTATATAGGCTTATATAGAATCAAATAAAAAGAGTATATTGAAAATGAAGAAATGTAAGGCCTTGCTTTCATAGTGTAATATTCATCATGTGGCTACGATTTTTGTTATTTCAAATAGAGTAAAATAATTCGATTTTCATTAACATTAGTGAGGAAATGGGGCGGGGAGGGGCGGGTACGGGTTTGTGAAAACTAGAATAGGGGCGGGGCAGGGCGGAAACGGGTATAGCGCGGGTATGAGTAATGAATAATATATAGCGGGACGAGTATAGCCCAAACTGGCCCCGTTGCCATTCCTACCAGCACTCGTGTGCCGCGACCACTAGCCGTGGCCCAACCGCTTGCAGCGCCCCATGTGTCGAGCTTGTGCTGCACTCACAGCGCAAAATCGAACCCTAATTTTCTTCAAAAATTACACTGTGGTCTCTGTATTAATCAACTCATGTGCGAATTTCAATAACCTCTAACCTGGTTAAATCAGATATTCTGAATCTTTATGTTCACTTGTGATTTGCTCGAATTTGTTCCGCCTATATGACCTATCACTATTGAGTGCAATTTAATTATTGTTGGTTAAATATTGTGAGATCTTATAATCTTGTTATCCTATTTCTGATTTGTTGAAAACCGAATTACACCCTAATCTAAGTTGATAATTTTTGAATTACTTTCGATCTAATCTATTTAAAATTTTAAAAGAAATTGGTTTTTCAGGTTTAGTTAATTTCTCAGTCATTAGAAAATTGAGTTCTGACATTTTAGTATTAATTTGTAAATATTCTGTTATATATAGTTTGTTGATCTCTAAACTGCATTATCATTTATCTGTTCCGCATCAAATTTACTATTAGAGCTTTAGGTCAGGTTAGGGCATATTCACATCTGCATGAATTAGATCATATTTATTGTATGCACACCCGTTCTGGTTCCCAGTATACCATTTCTGATCGCAAACTATTTGGTAGCATGGATTCGAGCTCCAAAGAGCGTTAGTGAGATTATAACTAGATTAGACCATATGGACGGTTGGATAGACTGACTTGAGGGCTAAAATAATCATGAAAGTGAAATCGAACAGCCTAGGAAAAATTATGGACTAGGAGAACAACGCATAACCTTATAAGTTATCAGACGTGAGAGTCACATGAGCCAGAAAAAATAACTGGAGTGGAATGAAAGTAGAGGCCCCTACCTTTGACTGTCATGTGGACCCAAAGGTTTACTTAAATTGGAAAGTTGATGTGAACTATTATTATGACACGCCAAAAAATCGAAAAGTTAGATTCACAAAGATGAAGCTCACTATGCAAGCCAAGCTCTGCATAATAATGTTGAGCGAATCTTGCAGCATGGTCGACAAGAACATTGGATCGTGGAATGAGTTTAAAGTGAAACTTAAAGAGAAATATGTCCCCGTCTCATACCAGCATTACCTGTTAGATCAATAGCAGAGGCTGACTCAAGGCAATAAGATTGTCGCTAAATACATCACGAAGTTCGATGAATTTCTTATGCGATGTGTTTACGAGGATTTAGAAGTCATATTTTCTAGATTTTGATCTGGACTTCGGGATGACTTACAACATGAAATTTTTATAAGACAAATCCTAACTCTTTAGCAAGCTTATCAAGTTGCCCAAGATTTAGAGAGGTATCAAGGCCAATCATACTACGTATAGTTGATCCGTGCTTGACTGCAGTTCCCACAAAGTCCACGCCTTTGGGGACCAAACTAGCTAATGGCTCACCAGCAACTAGCCGGTCTCTTGTCACTGACAAAGGCAAGACTGTTATCGAAAAGACCTATCGTAGTGGTGGTAATTGTTTTATTCGTTGTTTTAGGTATCAAAGAATCGGTCACATGGCATCCGAATGTCCTACAAGAACGATGATCATAGATGATGATGATTCTCCAACCTATGAGGATGACCCATCCACCTATGTGGTTGTGAGGCACTTGTTGATGAATTTGAGAATTCCGAATATGAAACTTTAGGATATGTTGGATTTACTTATGAGTTCGAATCTCATAATGATCTTAGAATCGGAGTTGTCAAATGTACTCTGACTCAGCCCAAAGAGAGTAGTGATTGGCGCAGAACTTTTATTTTTTACACTTATATAAAAATTAATGAAAAGGTGTAAGATTATCATTGATAGTGGAAGTTGTGTGAATGTAATCGCCACAGCTACTTTGTCTAAGATTGGTCTAATTTTTGAGAATCATCTCAATCCATATAAAGTATCCTGGATTAATGTCTCTTCCTTGGAGATTACACAGCGATGCTTAGTATCGATTCAATTCAACTCCTATCAGAACAAAGTTTGGTGTGACATCCTATCAATAAAAGTTGGTGGCATCATCTTAGGTAGATCTTGATTGTATGATTTGGATGTTACTCTTCGAGGACGATCCAATTCTTGTGTGTTACCTATAAATGTGATACGATCATGATAGGTCGTCCTCCTCCAAAAGCCATTAGTAAGAAAGAAATTTCAAGCAAGAAAGAGGCCTCAAAGAAGAAAGATATTCACTTAATTAGTGCTCGAGAGTTCAAGAAGTGGATGAAACTTTTTTAATTTGGGCTGTTGTTGTTAAGGAAGTGAAGTAGAGTGATCCAGTTGAACCCCCCGACCAAAAGCAGTTCCTATACTTAAGGAATTTGTTGACGTATTTTCGGAAGATTTTCCTGACCGCTTACCCTCGATGTGTGATATCCAGCACGCGATCGATCTTGTGCCTGGAGCAACGCTACCAAATCTTCCACACCATCGCTTAAATCCCACTAAACATACGAAGTTAAAAAGGCAAGTAGATGGTCACTTTGGCTAAAATAAAACGATTGATGCCGTAGAAAACCAATTTTATTGGCCAAGCCTCAAGAGAGATGTCGCGCGTATAGTTGATTAGTGTCGAACCTGTGCTGCTGCCAAATAACAAAAATAAAACACTAGACTTTATACGTCTTTACCCGTACCTGATCATCCTTTGGCAAGATCTTAGCATAGATTTTGTTCTAGGATTACCTAAGACTGCCGATAAGCATGATTCTATTTGTATCATGGTTGACCAATTTTCCAAGATGACACATTTTCTCCCTTGTTCCAAAACATCAGATGTCTCTAGGATTGCCTGTTTGTTTTTCGATGAGGTAGTCAGACTGCATGGGCTGCCAAAGTCAATGCTGTTTGATCTAGACAAAAAAATCATGTTGCACCTTTTTGGTGTGAAATTTAAATTTTTTATGGCCTTTCACCCTCAAATAGATGGACAAACAGAAGTAGTTAATAGAAGTTTGGGGAACCTATTTTGTTGTTGAGTGGGAGAAAATGGAAGAAATTGGCACATTGTCTTACCTCGTGTTAAGTTTGCATACAATAATTCTGTCAATAAGCCTGTAGGCATGAGTTCATTTGAAATTATGTATATTATAAGCCTAGAGTTCCTGTCGATCTCGTTCCATTACTTATGCATACTAAGATGTCTGAGTTTGCTGAATCATTTACACATTATATTAGGAAACTGTATAAAGAGATTAACAAAAAAAAAAGTACCAGCAATATACTTATAAGAAATTAACAAATTGTTACAAAAGAATGTAGGGACTTTGAGAAGGAGATTATGTGATGATTCGGGTTCAACCCGAGCAGTTCCTATCTGAAACTGTTAAGAAATTACAAGCTCGCGAAGCTTGTCTTTCTAATATTTTAAGAAACATTGGTTCGAACGTGTATGTTATTGATTTACCACCAGAGTTTGGTATCAATTCAACCAAGGGCCTCGTTTGGTTTGGGCTTTTTTTTTACAAGAATTTTTTTTTTTAAGTTTAATTGAAGAGATTTTTTTTTTAATATTAGAGAATGTGTAAAATATGAAATACTTTGAATTCTAATATTTGTATTTGTGTTGGATATGAAATAAAGTTAATTTTTATAATTAAAATTTGTGTTGGGCAAAAAAATTACTTCGAACTAAACGAGAATCTCAGACTTGGTAGCACACAAGGAGCCAAAAGTAATACCCAGTGATCCGTTTGAACCTTCGTTACTTATTGAGAGTGAACCCTTACTCAAGTGTCCACTGGCCAAATCCACTTATAAACAGGAACAAATAGAGCAATTCCTTGATGAGCAGATAATTTTCACAAAGAATCGAGGATACCAGTGTTACTTGGTTCGTTGGAAGGGTTTACCTCCGTCCGAGGATTCACGAGACTTGATCCAGATATCATAGTAGAGAGGACCCCTACTCGATAAAGTCGAGTCTTTTCCTCCCCGAGAGAGTTGGTGGGGACACCACGATTGACCTCGATTCATTTTTGGCAGAGTTTATCATTGACGATCGAGATCTAGTCATATTGTTTCGATCTGGATCGACTGACAGTCAGGACAGATTTGGAAAGATGAATGCTGCGGATTGCTGATTTAGTGGATTGAAAATCTTCTCATTCATTCTGATTGATTAGAGATTCCATTTTGAGCTGATTTTATTTCTTACATTTATTCTGTATTAATTATTTCTATTTTTGTGATTGTTATTTTAAGCATATTGTCTGGTACTTTCTCGTTTATGTGAGAAAATTATTGCATTATGTATTTTTTTTTATTAAATCAATTTATATAGAGATCTATATAAACGACTCCTTGTTATTCTTATTTTGGCTAATGCTAAATAAATATTATTTGCATTCTTTCTTGGAATTGTTGATTCTGAAATGAATCAATATCTCGAATAGAAAAGGGCTTGGGCCTTGGGTGAGAACCCCTAAACTCCACCCCCTCAAGCTAGTCCCCCTGACTCCGTTCACTTGGTTTGCTAATCCGCGCACATGCAATTAACTAGTTGGCTCATGCACACCTGCGTTCAGCTCACCCTTCCATGCACAAGAGTCTGGCTCGCCTTTTCCTGTGTCTACATTCTGCCGACCCAGTGCCCCCTGTTCGTCGACTCGCACGCCTGCATCCTGCGCTCGCGCGACATGCCTGCGCATTGTCTCGTGCGCCACGCTCCCGTGCACCAGCGCCCGTGCGCTGCGACAGCGCACCGCGACCGCGCACCGCGACCGCGCGTTGGGTTTGCTCACCGAGTCCTACGCCCGCTTGCCGCGCCTCCCCAGCATCCGAGCGTCGCACCGACGCCCGCTCGCCGTGTCTGGCACTCGTTCGAAGCGCCCGCTAGTCGCGTCTCGCACCAGCGCCCTGTGCACTAGCGCCCGTGCGCCGCGCCCGCGCGCCGCGACCACTCGTCGCGCCTCGACTGCTTGCAACTCCCCGCGTGTCGAGCTTGTGCTGCACACAAAACCGAAGATCAAACCCTAGTTTTCTGGGAAATTTACACTGTGGTCCTTGCATTCCTCGACTGAGTACGAATTTCAATGAACTTTAACCAGCTTAAGTATGATATTCAGGATCATTATGCTTGCTTGCAATTTACTCAAATTTATTTCATCTGTATAATCTATCATTTTTTGTTGCAATTTAATTATTGTTGGTTAAATATTGTGAGATCCTATAATTCTGTTACCCTGTTTTTGATTTGTTAAAAATTGAGTTTCGTCATAATCTGAGTGGGTAATTTTTCAGTTACTTTTGATCTAATCTACTTAAAAATTTTAGTTTTGCAAGCTTAGTTAATTTTTCAGTCATTATAAAATTGAGTCCTGAAATTTTAGCATTAATTTGTAAATATTTAGCTATATATAGTTTGTTGATCTCTAAACTGCATCATCATTCATGTGTCCCACAGCACTTTCACTCTCTTTCTCTCTCTCCTCTCCCGCTCCTAGCCTCCCTCTCTCCCCTCTTTTGCTCTCTCGACTCTCTTTCTTTTCACACTAAAATATTAAAAATATTATAAAATTATTTATATAATAAAATAAATTTTTTTATATATACATATGTATGTTATATTTAAATTTATTTACATTTAATTATTAATAAATTAATTTTCAATTAAAGAAAAAGTAAATTGAGTTTGAATTAAGTAAAATACATGTTTAATTTAAATTTTAAATTTAGATAATAATGCATAGCTTTTAATTTGGTAAAATTTTAAAAAAATTATTAAAGTTGATATTAATAAATAAATTTTATAAATATTTTAAATATTAATATCAATAATAAAATAACGTTGAAATTTTCTGTCATATTATTTGAAAAAGAATAACTTTTAATTTTTTTTCTCTCAAATATAATTTAAAAATCATGATATTTTATTTCAAAAATCAAAATATTAAATTCAATTTCATTCGATAATCATAAATTAAATTTTTTTGAGACAAATTTAATTAATTTAAATTGATTAACTTTTTATATTTGAAATTAATTTTGAAAGTTAACCTAGTTGATTATATATATTTATCATTTTTAATTATGAATGCAAGTAAGATGAATAAATAAATTCACTCTATTATTAATTTAATTTATGTTCATTGAATTTTTAATTTAATATTTATTATTTAAGAATAAGATTCTCAATGACCATTAATTTTAAAATTTATTTTATTTAATTATTTTTAAAAATTAATTTATTTAATTAATTTTTAAACATTATATTATTGTTAATGATGTTTCAAACTTTCAAAATTCAGAATTAAATTTCAAGTTTAAATCTTTAAATTTTACTTCAATTTATTTGCATTAAATTCTAATTATGAATTGAAATTTTAATTGCAAGTCGAGTTAAATTAAAGTTAGTTAAATTCTCTTAATCTCAATCAATATTTAAGTTAAATTAAATTAGTTATAATTTTTTTATTAAGTATTTAATTTACATTATTTGATTATTGAGTTTGATTGATTTTATTTTGTATATGTTAACAATTTAATATCTTAATATTTAATATTATAAATTTATTTATTATAATTAAGTATTAATTAATATTTTTATATTTTTATATTTTTATCATAAAATATTTATATACAAAAAATTGATATGTATTTTTAAAAATTAAAAATATATAACTTAAAATTTTATTTAGATTTTGTAATAAATGTATTTATTTTAAAGAAATGTGAAAAAAATTCGTGCAGTTTCGGCACGAAAATAATACTAATTAATGAAAAAATTACAAACTATAAAAAGATATTTAAATACTCCAGAAAGGTGATAAGACAACTATCCTATAATGATATCTCACGGGACTATTAAAGAAATATTTGTTTAGTTAATTTCATTTACTTCAAACAAATATTAATTTATGGTCTATAAGAAAGTATATTATATTTTAGCTCTAATATAAATTGCATAATATTATCATATATATATATATATATTGCATAATGTAGAAGTCTCTCATGTACTTAACTTCCCTATTATTGCCTCCCCATAGATTATTACTTAGAATAGGGGAATCTTCTTCCTTAGGATGCAGCACAAACTTGGGGCATATCAGTGGATTTCATCGGCATTATCTTGCTGCCTATCGTTGGGAATGCGACAGAGCATGTTGGTGCCATCATTTTCGCTTCAAAGAACAAACTGGTGAGTCATTTCAACAGCTATACTCAAGTTTATCCAGGTGAACCGTAAGCAAACAAAATCAAGTATTCATCTGGTGCAGGATATTACTCTTGGGGTATCGTTGGGTTCTGCTACTCAGGTTTCTATGTTTGGCGTAAGAATTTGTGACCTCTATAATTCCGCACCTCGATCTCATCTTTTTACCAAGTGGCAATCAATAGAAAATTTTTCGGCCGTATTACACAGGTTCCCTTGAGTGTCGTCGTATCATGGATAATGGGCGTCAACCTCGACCTTGATCTTAAGCTATTAGAGACTGCTTCATTGGTTGCAGCAATTATAATCACCTCGATTACTTTACAGGTAGAGATTATTATCCGTAAACTACTGACATGTTAGCCATTATGTTGCTTAATCCATCAAGTGAATTCACGAGCTAACACTTCCTAAACTCATGCTTGTTTGAAACTTAAGAATTGCAGTCATTTAATATGTTTCCTATGTTAGCATCAAACTTGGGATTTCAGTCATAATGTGTGCATCTCTAGGATGGCACCTCACACTATCTAAAGGGAGCTATTCTTGTTCTTGCTTACATCGTCATCTGCGTTTGCTTTTTTGTCCTCAGAAAATCATCAGGTAACTGTTATTGTTCAGTAAATGCATCAGTTCTTAACTCGAAACTCATGCTTACTTTTCTCGTTCAAATTGCTTTTGACGTATAAATTACAGAAGACGTTTACCCTGTAAGCATGAATGCATTTCCTACAGTTTCTAGAGGCAGCAGCTGACAAGGCAGGACTATTTCAAGTAACTTACCTAGTTATCTACTTCCATGGTTGCTAGTCTGCAGTTGACCGCAACTTGTTTGCGATTAAGTTTGTGTGGTTTTTTTATATGGTTTCAAGTTTTTAACAACAAAAATGCTCAAAGAATTTGGTCGTCTATAGCGTACAAATGAACAGTTTTGTGATTAAATTTGTGTGGTTTCGTTTGGTTGCAAGTTTGTAGCAATGTACGTAGCTAATCAAACAAAAAAAAAAGCTTGTAGCAATGAAAAAGCTCAAAGTATTTGGCCGTATATCAGTGCACAACTGGCAACAAGCTCATCTCAGCGAATTCGGCTTAAAAATTATGTCGTGTAAGTTCTGAAGTAAATTTAACTGCAAGCTATAAGATCCATCATTTATTTGCTACATAGTCTCACAAAATAACTTCCAAAATCTTAGACATTTATTCATTAGATAACTACATTGTTTATTATACAATGTATTCATCTAAATCTATTTGTTTAATTTGGTTAAAATTAATTTAATTAATTTTATTTTTAATTAGGTATGTTACATTATATCATAAAAATTAATATTAAAAATTCATTATATTTTAGATTATATATATAATTTAATATAAAAATTAATTTTATTTTACATTCTATTTATATATTAAAATAACAATTTATATCATTTTTATATATATTAATATAATAATTAATTTTATTTTATATTATTTATAATTTTTAATAAAAAAAACCTTTATTTAAATTAATTTTTACAAATAAATAAGTTAATTTGTGAGGTTATGTGTCATTTATTTTGTTTGCTATATAGCTAAATTTTTCATAAAAAATGAAAACTAGCTTGCATTTTGGAATAGAAAGCTCACTCTTTTTTTGAAGCTTTTAATTCGCGAAATAAGTCGATTTTTTTTAGTGATTTTGTATTAGCTAAATTAGGTAAGATTAGTTATATTTTTTATTTTAATTATATATTTTATTTAAAATAATAAAATTATTAAAGGAATAGAAGAAAACTCCTTTTGATAGAATTGTTAGATTAATTGGTAAATTACATAGAGTATGTGGGGGGTTTGAATTAAAATTAAAATTAATGATTATATTTGTGAAGTAAATTAATTATTATTATTTTTTACAGAAAATTAAATTTTATTATAAAATTATATATCATGCATGATAAAATTATTTTTATAATTTAACATTTGTATTATATGTGAAACAAAAATGTTTTTTTTTTTAAGCTCCCATCAAACATTTTCCCTTGATGGATAACGAAGATCAGAAATAGAAAAAATCTCTTGCCGTCTTGAGGTCATACCTTAATGACTAACATCATCTCGCCCCCAATCCCATCTTCCTCCATTCTCATTTCCACCCCATCTCGCCGCATTCTTCCACGTCTCCGAACATCCGCGGCCTCTGCATCTTCCACTTCGGCGGCGGCCATCATCGTCGGCGGCGGCCTGGCAGGCCTCGCCGCCGCCGCGCACCTTCAATCCGCGAATCTCCCATTCGTCCTACTTGAATCTTCCGACGGCGTCGGAGGACGCGTCCGCACCGACACTGTCGACGGATTTCTCCTTGACCGCGGCTTCCAGATTCTCCTCACTGCCTACCCGGAGGCCCGCCGTCTCCTCAACTTCCCCTCCCTCGACCTCCGACCGTTCTACCCCGGCGCCCTCGTCTTCCACTCCGGCCGCCTACACCGCGTCGCCGACCCTTTCCGCCGCCCCCTCGACGCCCTCTCTAGCCTCCTCAACCCCATCGGGTCACCGACAGACAAGCTCCTCGTGGGGATCCACCGCCTCCGCGCTGCCGTTACTCCCCTTTCTGCTCCGATCATCCTCTCATCCGTACCCGAAACATCCATCTTCTACCATCTACGCGCCCTAGGGTTTTCCCCGACTATCATCAACCGCTTTTTCCGGCCCTTCCTAGCCGGAATCTTCTTCGACTCCGATCTATCGACCACTTCCCGTCTCTTCGATTTCGTCTTCCAATGCCTCGCAGCCGGAGACAATGTCCTCCCTGCTCGCGGCATCGGCGCCATTCCCGATCAGCTAGCCTCAATCCTTCCGCCTTCCTCCATTCGCCTGAACTCCAAGGTCGTTTCCGTCATTCCCGGCGAATCCCCGGCCGTGGTCATCGTCGGCGGCGAGGTCGTCTCCGCTGATCTGGGGGTGATAGTGGCAGTGGATCAGCCGGAGGCAGAGCGGCTTCTGCCCCATTACATGAATGGGTCTTCACGTAAACCGCCTCGGAGTACGGTCTGCTTGTACTTTGCAGCGGACCGGGCGGCTGTAAGAGAACCGGTTCTGATGCTGAACGGTTCCGGCGTGGGGATCGTGAACAACATGTGCTTTCCGACCAGTGTGGCTCCGAGCTACGGGCCGGGAGGCCGGCCGGCTCTCGTGTCGGTGTCGTTGGTGGGGGACGGCGATGGGCGGTCCGATGAAAATCTAGCGGCACAAGTCGTGCGAGAGCTGGCCGGGTGGTTCGGACCGGAGGAGGTGGGTTCTTGGAGGCTCCTGAGGACGTACCGAATCCGGTTCGCACAGCCGGAACAGACGCCGCCGACCGAGCTGACGGGGAAGGAGGCGCGAGTTGCGGACCGGGTTTACGTTTGTGGGGACCACTGGAGCTCCGCCACCTTCGACGGGGCTCTGGTGTCTGGGCGGCGCGCCGCGGAGGCGTTGATCAGAGATCATGTTAACGGTCGCTCGTGAGTTTATTATTATTATTTTTTTATTTTTATTTTTGAAATATCCTCGTGAGTATTTATTGATTTGATCTGTTTGTGAGGTTTTCTTTCTGCACGACAGTGCATCATAATTATGATAAATTCACAAAATTTGTTATATAAATCATTGAATATGCTAAGTTCATATAAAAAGTGTTACAAATGCAAATATGTCTTTCATTATTTCATAAACAAAAAAATATTATTAAAATCATAGAGTCTGTTTGTTTGTAAAGTTAAATTTAACAAAATTTAATTTTTATTGAAAATTGTGAATGATATGAAATAAAATTAGTTATTATATTAGGGTCTGTGAGAGATGTGATATGAAGTTAGTTATTATGTTAGGATATGTGAGGGATATGATATAAATTAGTTATTATTTTAGTAATGTGTGTAGAATGCGAAATAAAATTAATTTTTAATATTAAATTTTATATGTGATGTGATATGCCTGTTTAAAATTAAATCAGGTTAATTTTTAACTTCAAAATAAACGGAGCCTATATGTTGGGCAAATAAGTCTGGTGGCTTCTTCAAAATCCAAACTCACTTTGTGCTAAGGTCCTTAGCTCACGCTGTTTCCTAAATGATAATATCTTGGAGTCGAGGCTTGGACGCTATCTTTTTTATGTTTGGCGAAGCTTGTGAAATGTCAAAAATTTCTTAAAATAAGGTATTCTGTAGTGGGTTGGCTCAGAAAATGGGGCAAATATTTGGACTGATAGATGAATCTCTTGTTCGTGGGAATTTAAAATTTTTCAAAGACCGATATCCTCCTCGATGATGCTGCGGTGGATATGCCTATTATGCCCTCTACACAGTCTTAGAATTTGGATCTAATCAATCAAATCATTGATTTAGCGGGTGTTAAATAGTGGCTTACAAGTGGTGGGAGAGTCGACCGAATCAAGCGTTAGTACATCTAATGCTAATAGGAGCTAGTATATATGGAAAGCGATTAAGAAGCTTTAGGTGCCTTGTAAGGTTCAAACTTTTGTTTGGAAGCTTGGCAAAAATTATATCCCTTTATTTTGTACTCCACAAACGACATATGATGAATGATATCTCGGTTTGCTTAATTTGTTCTCAAGCTACTGAATTGGTCATTCGTATCTTTTTAGTTGACCTTCCCCATCGGAATTAGAGGACGAATTATTTGTATATTCTTGACTGAATTGAAGAGAACATTCTTATGAAAGACATGGAGTCTTTTAACCTCTTTGCTATCATCTTGTGATTGAATTGGAGCAACAGGAATATAATACTACTCGAAAAAGCTAGGCGCAATGCGTAAACAATCGTGAAGTAAGCAAGGGATTTTTTAGGCAAGCATAAAGAAGCAAATTCTAGTAGCACCCCACCAGCATACTCAACCATTAGATCCTAATTATTGGAGGAAGCCTCAGGCCCCCTTTATCAAATTAAATTTTGATGCCCCTTTTCAAGAAAAAACTAGCAAGGTGGAATTTGAGGTGGTGGCAGGAGATCATAATGGGAGGATTATTGCAAGCTAGTAAAGTGAAAGGTAATCTAATAGCTCGTCATGCGAAACATCTGGCAGCTTATGCGGCAATAATGTTGGGCAAAGACCTTCATTTTAGCTCGTCATGCGTAAGAGGTGATATATGAACTCAAGGATGTAGACCAAAGCCTATCTCTAATTAGATCATGCGTATAAAAAAAGAAGACGGCTTTGGAATTGGTTGAGTTCGTGAAAGTTAGGCATATATGATGAGGAGGTGGTGAATTAGCCCACTCTTTGTCTCAATTTGCATTCACCATCACGACACTGTTATTTGGACGAGTTTCTTTTCTTCTTTTCTGATAGGATTGCTAAACGAGATATCTTTTAAGTGCTTAATGAGTGAATAAATGAATGAATGAATGATGCAATTTACATAAAAAAATATTATTGACATTTGTATTATTAAAAAAAATTATTACAGTTTAATATAAAAAAACAAATAAATAAATATTTTTAAAGATTGGGATGATTTGCCCCTCTTTAATCTTGAGGTCTTCTCTCAACTTATGACTCAAAGTCCCGAGCTCTTGATATCTCAAGATTTCAGATACTGAGAACTTAGCATGCTTCTCTTGGGATGTTAGGACTAAAGGATTTCTTTCCTCAAGGTTTCTCATCATAGAGCTTTTTCACTTAACTTGAGTGACTTAGTGTCAAGTTTGTGTTTTTTTGATTAGAGCATATTATTTAGTCCTCTAAGCCTTAGATATCTCGATTCAGGGACTTCTTTTACCCAAGTAGTCATTGAGGCTTAGCTTTGAGTTTTAATACAAGTTTTCAAGTCATCACCATTCCCTATCCTACTGGCACTGTACCTCCACTGTCATTGTGTTAGTCTTCTAACAAGCTTGGTTTTCTGATTCGAAATGTACACTCAATGCCCAAGAATTATATATCAAATCATCCATGATGGTGTAGATCATAAGATGATAACATCATATGTACAAGTCACTCACCTTATATTATGAATAACAAACCTGATTAAATTTTTTGGTGCACCTCCAGGACAGTTACTAGGAGGTGGTTGCTTGCTCATAAGAGGATACAGATCCAAACACGTGTTGCAAATACAGAGGGGAATTTCCAGCTTGGGGTTTGGGGAGGGTGGGGGTGGGCATCTCCATGTCCAAGAGTTTAGGGCTTCGACCTATGCTTGCTTAACTTGGGTTCATCAAGCTCAATTTGTGGCCTCTTAGCAAAGGGTATATGAGGAACCATAATTGGGTTGTGCGGCTTGGCAACTACTAGCCTAGAGTAAGACAATGCCTTGTTCAGGAAGATTTTCACGCTCCATGCAAATGAAAACTAGTACTCATTTGGTGTGGAAAGTAGCTATTTGTGTGGAAAATTGGCTTAAAGTTTTCATACATCTCATAAAGCTAAAATTTACAATACTCTAGATGGAAATAAGCATATAGAAGCCCTTTTTTAAGACAAAAAAAATAAAAGATTTGAGACAATCTAGTCAAGCACCGTGATATATCAAAGGGGTAGGTAATTCTATTCAAGCCCCTGATGTAGTCCCCTATATCCACATAGGTCTACAAAACATAAACCATGTCATCTGAGTAATAATAGTCACTTGGGGCCTTTCATCATGTTTCCATCAAAGGACAGGGGAAGAATAAACTCCCCGCATTTCCCTCCACCATCACTCTCTCTCTCCTCACGAATGCCACAACGACCTCATGCTCGCTACTACCGCCATCCCGATGCTGCTGACTCCAACTCACGCTCTTACTTTCTATCATAAGAAAGAGAACGATAGAGAGAGAGAGAAGCAGTGCATAGATGCTGCCAAAAAGTGAGCAAAAAGAGAAGCAGGTGTTAGAGCTCATCACTAAGATGAAACAATCTGTGGCCTCCACCACCACCAAATCGAAGCTTGTCGCATCTAAAATTCTTGACAAGCCTAGAGCTCATTGTACACAATCCTGCATTGTTACATCATGAATGGCGGGGATGATTGGGACAGTGACAGTGACAGTGACCTATGCTTAGGAAGGTAAGAAAAGAAAGAGGGGGGGAGAAGGAGAGGAGCCAATGGTGAGCCGCGAAGCAAAGAAAGAGGGAAAGGAGAGAGAAAGATGGTAGAGAGAGATATGAGAGTAGAAAGGCAAAAAGTAGCACTTTTACGTTAGTAAGAAATATTAAAAAAAAATTAATTAACTAATTACAACAAATGATATCTTGAATGAAAACCACCACAAAGGACCCAAATGGAACATATTATGGGCTAGAATGAACCTAGCAGAAACATTTACCTGATAAGAGATGACCCAAATGGCACATTTTAGATTTTATGGACCTACATGAAAATAGAAGCCTACCTCAGGAAAAATATCTTGAATTTTCCCTTTGGATTTACTATTAATAAAAACCAAAGTCAAAAAGCCAAGAGATAAACAAGAAAACGAGACTAGAAATGGGGCTTCAAATATAAAATTTGTAGTGAATGAAAGTTGTTAAGGATAAAGGAAACTCAACTTCAAAACAACACAAAGGTAGTAGAAAATATGTTGAAAATTAGAAGGATGAAAAAGAAAATTTAACGTTGCATTTTTGCGGTTGGAGCATACAAACCTACTTGAAGGTTCCTTATAGCCAGTGTAATATAAGTTTTAGTTAGTCTCATCAAACTATAAATATCTTATTGACACAACATGCAATCTTATCAAACTATAAACACCTTCATAAACATAACTTGCAGTCTCAGCAAAATCATAAAAACCTTAACTAACATAGTACATTTTAAGGTGTATTGTGCATAGAATCTTACTTGAATCGTGTTGTGTGGATACAAAAATGCTCAAGCAAGTGTATCACAATTTGGACTGTGACATCATAAAAGTTATGCAATAGTTATGTTGCAATTTCCCGAACCTAATCGTATAGGCATAGGAACAGGTATACTCGGTCTCAGCATTTCAACAAGGGAATGAGATCGTACAAGATTACAAAATGTCCCATGTTGCAATTTTGCACGCCTAATCTTATATGAATACGAAAACATCTACAAAGTGAAATTTCACATTTCGTGTAAAACAAAAACTCCAAAATGCATAAATAAAAATGCATATATGTACAGGGGATATATACATAGATGTATATATCTTAATCATGTACAAAAAAGTTCAAAACACATACATACAAATACACATGTATCTTTTTCAATTTCTTGCATAAGAATATAGAACACCAATGAGATAATATCTCTAATTCTTATAAGATATAACTCATATTGTACTCTTATATGATTCCCTTACTCCTTAAAATACATACATGCAATTGTATGTGCACATTTTGAAGTTTCTCATACAGAAAATTGAAATGTGAAATACCACTTTGCATACATTTTCACATTTCTATATGGTTAGATCCATAAAACTGCAACATATATGTTTTATATTTTCCTATGATCTCATCTTTCAACTCCCTAATGCTGTGAAACGGGGTGCGCACCAGCGTCTTGGTATTCCTATACAATTAGGTTCACAAAATTACAACTTGATACATTTCATAATCTCATACAATCTTATCTCCTAACTCTTGTGACATTGTTAGATGCCGGCTTGAAGAGTATTTTCACATTCATAAGATGTGCGTAGATTCTACATAAAGTGCACGGTATCCTCTTGCTGACATAATATGTGCGTCAAACTGATCACAAACATGTTTCCACCATATTAGCAAATCACGAATGAAAAAGAACGCTCTTCTATTATTCCATGACACCATATCTTATCGGTACAAAGTCTTCAAAAGTGGATGTTCTTAAATGAATAGCTTAAACCATTTGAGCTATGATTTAGGCAATAAGTCATGTAATCATTATAAAGTGAAGAAACTTATCAAGTTACCTTTTCTTTTACAGCTCAGAACTCCAGCGAGATGCAATGAGCAATCGATGAACCTTTTGGTATTGCCAGAACTACAGATTCTGACCACTCCACAGAGCCCTGTAGTCCCCCTGTTCTTGTCCGGCTAATCCTTATACCTGCACAAGCGATTTCCATCTCCTTGCTCCTTCCCCTCCCGCTCTGCCTCCCCTCCCAGACCAAACACAGAAGGTCACCAAAATTTGCCAATGTTGCCCCATGCAAGAACTTGGGCAGCTCCTTATCCACTCCATCCACTGGCATCCACTCATCGGAAGCCAGATCGTACCCTTTGATCTTCCCCAAGAAATCATACGAGTACAGAACTCCTCCAACTACCGCCGCTCTTCCCCTCCATCCCAAATCCAGCGCTGTTGGCACCGGTCCCCACGCCTTCTCCTGTTCCACATCCATTGCTGCGGCCGGATCATATATCAACCCGCCCCGATCAGCCACCGCGAGTAGCTTCCCATTAATCACTGCGTTCCCGTGCATCCACTTCTCCCGGATCTCCGGTGGACTCGGAACCCGCCTCCACCGCTCGGTATCCGACTCGAATTCCTCCGCCCAATAATCGTTGACGGGAAGGCAGCCGCCGACGGCATAGATCCGCCCGCAAATGGCGCCGGCGGCAGCGAACTCGCGAGCTGAAGACATGGGGGGGCCTAGCCGCCAGCGGTTGAAGCGGGCATCGAATATCTGGACGGCAGAGGAGGGAATGCCATGAATGGATCCACCAAGGAGGAAGAGGGTGGGTCCGAGGGCAACAGCGGCGGATCCAAGGGCTGTGGGAAGCGGCGGTGACCGGAGGGGTAGGAGAGACGCGGCAGGGCTCTGGCGCAGGCGGTCGAGGAGGTACCAGCGAGACTGGTCAGTGGGTGTGCGGACGTTGATGAGAAGAAAAGGCTGGGCTGCGTCAACCTCGAGGCGAATGGCGAAGAGAAGAGGCGAGCGGAGAGCGGATCGCCATGATCGAGATACGGCTGCGAGGCACGGGTGGTAGTATTGCGGTACGCGAGCGATACAGAGGATGGCGAGGTCGTCCGGAAGCGCAGGAATTAGGCGTGGCATCTGAGGCGGCAGAGCAGGCGACATCAGCAGAGGATCGGTCATCGATCTTCGCTTCCTTTCTCAAGATCGGGAATTTCCGTCTTCCGGTGGCGAGTATTGCTGTCGGTCAGCCAGCGTGTGCGATAGATAGCTGCCAACGCTGCCAGTAGGGCAGAATGCCGCAGAAATATAGAACTGAGCTCGAAACATACTAACATTTGACCACGGTTTAAACGATTTCCAGTTAATTTTTAAGCGACTAGTTTTTTTTTTTAAATTTTAATTTAATATTTATTTTAATATTATATTAAATTATTTTAAAAAATAATTATTTAATTTGATGATATATATAAATAATTTTTAAAATTATCGCTCAAAACATAATATTTAAATAATATAAATCGAGTTCAAATAGAATCGATTTATTTGATATAAATTTGAATCAAATCAAAACAAATAATTTGACAAAAATATATATTTATATATTCAATATTTATATATTTATTTTAAAATTTTAAAAATATATAATAACACTCAATTTGACCCTGCTCGAGCTTAAATAATATTGAGTCAAGCTAGTTTAATCAAAATTATTTGGAGTTCAAGCTACTCTAGTTTGCTCAACTCAACGTATTTACAACTCGATCTAGATCCACATATTTTATTCGTGTAAGATTAAAAATCAAATTAAATCAGAATCAATTTAGCTTCGAATCATAAACCGTGATTAGTCAGATTTCTCTGTTTGGTTGAAGGGAAAAAAGATGATTTAAAAAAATTTTGTGAAAATTTTTAGAAAAATGTGTATAATGTAAAATAAAGTGAGTTAATTATATTAAAAATTATGTTGAATTTGAAATAAAGTGATTATTTAATGTTAAAATTTGTGTTGGATGAGATAGAAAATAAATTTTAAATTTTTTTTAAAAATAAATTTAAGATTTTAATTATGGCTAAAAAATGTCAGATTTCAAATCAGTAGGAAAGCCTTTCCTAGTATATTATATTAATAAATTAATTATTTTCAGAAATAAGATATAATATATTTTTGTAAATATAAAAAATTAATTCTTTATTATTATAATTTCTTTAGATAAAAAATAATACATGTAAAATTGTTAAGAGCAAAATAGAAAAATATGAGATCATCAAATCAATGTAAAGTAAAAATCTTTTAAATTCATAATGTGATTCAAAAGTTTCTCCTAGAATTTAAATAAAATCAAACAGAAAAAATAATTAATATATGAAAATTAAATAAACTTTTTTTAAAAAAAAATTGATTTAAATTATCTAAACCAGTAAACTCTGAAATTAAAATAAAAAAATATAAATTAAGATATAAGTTAAACTGAATTAAAGCTAGCGTGCATAAATTAATTGAGCATTTCATCACATAAAAATATCGATCATTATTTCAATAAAAATTAATTTAATACTATTAAAATTAAGTGTAATAGAACTAAATTTAGTTTAACATACAAGTTGAACAAAATACGAGCAATTCAAAGAGAATAAAATGAGGAATTTTACGTATGTTGTGACAACGAAACAACCAGAAGAACAAAAGGATTTTTTTACGTGGAAAATCGTCCGAGCGGAAAAACTACGGCTTCTTTCGAGGAGACTCCAAAAGTTTTCATTAATACCAAGTTATCGGATTACAGTAACGATGGAGAAGTAAGTAAATAATGTCATAAATGTTTTACAAGATTATCTACTCATATTAAACCAAATAATTATTTTATCTAAATAACATAATATAACATCAAGATAACATTGAACCAAACACCTCCTCAATTAAATGCGATAACTACAACTTACCAAATAATCAAATAATTTAGATAATTTAGAGATAATATTGCATACATATTACTAAACTTTAATTATATTATATATTTGACATTTAGATTTTTAATATTATATATTAATCATAAAAATCTCATGAAAATTATAACTATTGTTATATGCATATTATGACTTTGTAGCCAATTTGTGTATGATTTATAATTCTCATATTGATTTTGTGGTCAAATATTAAATATTTTGGTGTCAAACAAGTAAAATCGACGGATTTTAGTGACATGCATAAAATTTTTCTAATAATTTAATTTTGATGTTTAACAAAAAATGTGACTAAAAGAGTCTTTAGTTCAATACGATCTAAATATTTATACTCCTTTTATTTATTATTTATTTGATTTAATATCATTATATTAAAAGATAATAGTGGAAGTTTAATCCAATTTTACCGCCCAAATGTCAATTAATTTTGAGTAACATTTAAATATTATTTGGCCATAAAAAAAATCTAAATGCTATTTTAAAAAAGTACTATTATTTGTTTACAAGGCTAAATTTTACTTTAAACTTGCATGGAGATATTTTTTTAATAAAGATTATGAATAATGTGAAATAAAATTAATTATTATGTTGAGATATGTGAGAAATGTTAATATAAGTTACTTATTATTTTGGTAATGTGTATAAGATGTGAAATAAAGTTAATTTTTATCATTAAATTTTATATGTGAAGTGATATATCTGTTTAAAATTAAATCAGATTAATTTTAACCTGCCAAATAAATAAACCCTATAACTTTTTATTATGTTATCTATACTGATCATTAAAAAAAAAAATATGTGAAGTGGGAAGCTAAAACTTTTGAAGATGGTGGCAAAAATGAATTTCTCTACCTATGTTGGGAGCATTGACATTGAGAAACTAGACTTATGAATCAACTAGCTAGAGACTTACTGTAGTCTCTAATAATTATAATGTGTTCAAGAAGGTCGCCTTCGTGCTACTCGCACTTATACACAAACATGGTGGACTACCCACCTTCGATAGATGGGTTCTTATGGGATCAGGTCAAGTAGTGCTTTTTTTTTTTGATTCTCAGGTTAAGCAGTTGATTCATCAAGATTCCTTCCCCAAGAAACATGAGAAACAAAGGTGGACTCAATAATATATTTTGTACTAGAAGAAAGGGAAGACAATCGAAGAGAACACAATGGAGGACAAGTTACGCACTAATGTAGTTCAGGTTTGTAAGAGCACATTACTAGCATGTTTTATATCGCCTGAGCACAGTACAAATATGCTTTGTACCTAACACCTTCCCAACCCCAAATGTGCCGATGAGGCAACCACTCTGGTTAATCATCTAAAAGGATCAGCCTCTGACAAGAAGTCTATGCAAGTCGAAATTGAGGACACTAGTCTCATGGGAGTGAAACCAACAAGAACGAATCGACCTTGATAGATAATGACTTTAACTTTAAAAATTTTTGTGATAATTGCAAGATCTCTGGTTACATCAAAGACAAATGCTAGAAATTTCGTCTAGAACTCTTTCCAATGAAGATTCAAAAAGGAGGACGATGAGGGCAAGTGTGTTGCAATAGTTGTTAATGTTGACATATGCTGCTCGAGCTCCAACATCTGGTGGGTTTGACGCACTTTTTGTTGGTGATGAACCATTCTCCTCTTGGATGTAGGTCAACAAGAGGTGGTTGATGCCATTGCCATCATTGACTCGACAGTTAAAAAACTTAACCTCGAACACCCTTTTCTTATGACTGAGATTGGAGACATCTCACTTGAGGCTATATTCTCTCGAGTATATATAAAAAGGCATCGAGATGGCCATACCTGCTTATGCGGACTCCAATTTGCTATGACTCAAAAGAACATCTACGAGGTGATTTTCAACGTGGTGTGACTCAACTATATCAAGTGATTTTTGGGAGCCATTACCCATTAGACCAAGATGAAATCTATGATAGGACGGTTCGATAATATAAAATATCAATGAGAAGAATACTTTTTGGTCAAAGAAATACTTGCCTTGAAGCAATGGGGCAAGTACAGAGAGCAATCATGCTTGTCAAAGAATGCATTCTATTCTCACTGCATATTTGAATGTCATGGAGGAGAAGAAAGAGTATCTCAAGAATTGTGCTACCAATAAGGACATGATGAGAGTAAAAAAGGGAACACTTGATCAAGAAATTTAGAGCTGGGGATCCTTGGAATCTCTGAGGCATATTTCACGTTGGAAACCTTGAGAAGCGATGCCCTAATGTTGACACCTCTACTGAAGACAATCCTAACTATTGATGCTCCTTCGATAAGACCTCATGGTCACACCCTGAAAACACGATCTCGTGGTCACACACTGCGGTCAAGATCCGACAACCAATCGATAAAAACAAGATTCAAGACTGACATTCACTTATGTTGAAAGAAATAAAGACGTCACAATTGTCTCCAATGTAAGTCAAGAGAAGATCAAAGAAGAAACCATATGGACAACCCTAGACTATTACCCCAAAGGTCTAATATTGAAGTTCCAACGTCTAGACCTTCTGTAGATACTGCATGGGGTCCAAATCCCAATTATGACTAACAACTAGAGGTGGATAGATAGTAGTATGACACCACTCAATACATGCCAAAGTGTACATAATAAAGGACATAAAGTAGGAATTGTCGACACTTTGTTGTAACTTCTGAAAGCATATTGGGAAGTCCAAAAAGTGGGCGAGCAAGCAAGCCCATGTAGTGTATTTCTTTGAGAAAAAAGGGATAGTGTCTACAATCCCAAAGTAGAAGTCTAAAAGGTAGTGGACTTAATGTGCAACTAAAGGAACTTGAATCGTTTGTCTCTCACCTCACTTTTTCTCCTTTGCACTATATCTCATCCTCTTTCCAATCGCATTGACGTCGTAGACCGAATGTCAAGGGACAAACTAGAAAAAACCTCTGCTCTATCTGGTGCATTGAACCGCTGGCTAGAACTCAAACCAATAAGAAAGCCCAGTGATATCATGGGTCAGTTGAAACGCCAATGTTCCCAAGCACTGTACACACCCAATATCTACTCAAGGGGTTTATTGCATACTTTAGTCAACCATCTTCCATGTTTATATCATCAGTAAGTGCTTCATGTAAACATCAATCATTAACTGCTACCTCATCAGGAAATTTTTTTTAGATGTGTGATATGCTTATTGAATTTATTTTTCAATGACCATGAAAATTCAGTGCATGATGGAAACTTTAGTTCGAAGTTTACAATAGAGTTTCTATATGCAAGAGAACACAGCCTAGGTTTTCTCGTTTTGCCGTTATACCTTAGATTAATTGTAACCAGGTTAAATGTTAACTTAAAACTTAATATATTTCATATCCTGTAAAATTAATATTATTTTGCACTCTGCATTCATCCTAAGATGCAAACTTACTGTATTTCACATCCTAGATACAGTGAAACCCAACTTTGTTTAATATCCTATGTAAATTTTAATACAAAATATCATCATTCTAGTACAATATATCATTATTTCAGTTTAATTTAAATCCATATTATAGTTAATCTAACTAAAACAAATGCACCCTTCTATTGATTACTCTTGTCTACAATGCAGGTCAGTAGAAAATGTCTGTCAAAATAGAGAGAGTATCTGCAAAGCCTTGTAATAACTCGGTTCTAATAATGCAAAATAGAAAATGTTTATGGTGGCTGTCTGCAGCTTCGGGATAAAAACTAATAAATGAAGACTATGCTATGCTTCTGCTGCGACAACCTCAGCACCCGATGCTAGATGTGGTTTCAAGAGTTTTTGGCCTTGTAATGGTTTCTCCATGCTTGGAGAATCAGAGAAGAGAGAATGCAAGAGATTTTATTCTTGAAACTTGATTATCAAGTGTTTTTTTTTTGGAATTTATGCCCGAAAACACATGAAGTAGTGGGGGATGAAATTTGGGTTTTTAAGCACTTCTTATTTCATACCATTGGGGTTGAGTTTGAGGATTATAGTGAGTTTATATTGAGATTTGATTTAGTGTGATTTTTGAACAGAAAACTGTTTGGTTTTGAATAAACATGCTAGACTTCTAAAATCCAAAGGTGTTTGCATTCTAATGAGATTAAATTTAAATAAATATATTTTATTAAGAGGATATTTGATTTAATGTTATTTTAATATCACGTTATATTATTTAGATTTATGATATTTAAATATTATCTTTTAAGTGATAATTTTATAATTTTTTAAAAATTTATATATATATGAATCTAATCCAGTTTAATGTTTTAAGAATTTTGCTTGCTGAAGGAAAATGTATGTACACAGTATGGATGATGTTGTGTTTTAGCATATCATATTATTAGCCAATACAATCAATCCATTGATATGCACAAGTAATCAATCTTATGTAGGATTGAAACATGGCATTCGTTGGCACCAACCTGCTCTGTTATTATGTTTCTCTTCATTGTTTAGTTTATCCCTTCAGTTGAGTGCTGAACGGTGGAGGGGGAGCCAATTCGTTTCGGGATTTTGGGCTGCGCCACCGTCGTCCGTAAGGTGACTCGCGCCGCCCAGCTTTCCGGCAATGCCGCAATTGCTGCAGTTGCTGGCTACTTGGCCGAGAAGGCGCATTGTTTTGTTGCTGACAATGGCCCGCGCAATTGTTTCTTTTGAACATTCGTTTGCGACATCTCTGCATTAACTATGCTGTGATAAATTATTGATCAGTATGCATATGGTCTTATTGAAGGAACTTTTATTACTTTATTATTGTTGTAATAGAAAGCCTTGTGAAAGTTTTGATGAGCACTAAAACGACAATCATGAGATTTGAAATGGACTCTGTGATTGAAGTTTTGATTCCAAGGTTCAAGCCAAGGTTTTTCAATGAACAAAGACTTCAGAGACGATATTTGGTCCGTTCATTAAGAAGAAAATTTTGATGAAATGAAACTTCGTTGATCAAACGAGGTAACGTAAATTATGTTTGAGGAAGTACTTTAAGAAATAAATTATCTTCGTGGAATGCTACAAATCTTCACAGTGACCTACTCTTTGACTCATGAAGTTGCTTGTTCATTCATTAATCAAGGAGTGCCTTTCTTGTTGATTAGATATTGTACTTCTAGAATACTAGAAAATCTTAGACAATTATGGGGAGTGAACGCGTTGACCTGACACACAATTGTAAAACATGAGCCACATAGGTTACTAATAGAATTGTTAAGTGAGAGCTTATACTGGATAATGATGTTCAAAGTGTTTCCCATCTTTTATTTCAACTCTCTTTTTGTTCTCTCCTTTCTCTCTTTTTAACAGAAATACTTTGTAGTTCTCATAAGTGATTTTAAGCTTTAAATTTAACTAAAATTCTTATGCATGTAACAATAGTATTATGTAGATAAAAGTAATTTTTTCATTTATATGGTGCTATTGTCATATAAAAATCTTAATTATATTCAAAATTTAAGATTATTTATTAAGATTATGTTGTATTACTCCTCTTTTAATCATAATTTTCCTACATCTACGTTTGCGCCTTGAAATTGAGAAATCTAGAAGAATAATAAGTGAGAAAGAGGAGTGGTGGTTTATGTGACTGAGGATGGGAGAGATTTTCATGTATTGTTGGATTAAATCACACACACTGGAACATTTAATAAATTAGAGATCTGCATGATATAAAGTTATTAGGGTAACTTACATTCCGATCCCTAAATTTATAATATAATATTATGTAGATCTATAATTTTCAATTGCTAACATTGAGTCTCTGACTTTTATTATATTATCAAATATATATTTTTTATTTTTTATTATTACCATTTTTAAAAATTTCTAAACTACTATTCCATCTCCCCCCCCCCACAACTCTCTCTCTCTCTCTCATTAGATCAAACTCTTTATTATAGGCAAACCATCAGTCGCTGACAGAAAGGATGATGGGGACGCCCGGTGGTAGGGTTGCCACCCAATATTGGAGGGATGAGGGGGTGAGCAACCACCTAGCTAGTCTCTGCTAGTAGGCAGCCCCTTCGATCCCTTCCCATTGGCTACCAACTAGAAAATCATCTGGTCCAAATGTGCTGTAAAGCAAAATAGGGAACAACCTTATGCAAATAAGACTTCATTGAAAGAAAGATCATATATTGGATGGCTAGGTCTAATCATAAGCATGTAATTAATAAGTCATAATTATAAAAGACGTGGTTCCTAATATGTGTTATACAATCCTTTAAAAATATATAGCAAACTGTATAACAGACTAACTAGATGTTCAGGTGACCAACTACCCAATCTCGTTTGCCCTCTGCATGTATCAGAGCTTTTAATAGCTTATAATTTATATATTCAATTCATCTAAGTCTGTCATCTCTAAAGTTATACTTAATTGAGGCTACTCCAATATACTCATTTTTTATCTAGTCATTTCATGTATAGCCACTCATCTATCTTAATACCTTCATTTCTATAAAGCTTATTTTTTTTGTACTCTAATGTATGCAATGTCAAATCAAACCCAAGTAAATATACTTCAAATCAAATTATCAAGTGCTAACCGGAAAATCATCTAATCCAAATTTGCCATAGAGCAAAATGGAGAGAGAGAGAGAGAGAGAGAGAGAGAGAGAGAGAGATGAGGGGGCGGGCGACCACTCTATTGCCCTAGTAGCCTCTCCGCCCCCTCTGCCAGTGGGCAAGAGTTCAATCCAGCCGTAGAGAGAGAGAGACTGAGAGTGGAGGGTAGTTTAGAAATTTTAAAAAATTATAATAATAAAAAAAAACTTATTTAATAACTATAGTATAAGTTAGAAAGTCAAATATTAATAATTCAGAATTATGAATCTGTATAATATTATGCTAAAAACTTAGAGATCTGAATGTAATTTTCCCAAATTATTAACATAATAAATGTAATCCATAAAAATATTGATACCCATCCACATTCCGAGTAATGTTAGATTCTTCCTCGTAATTTCAACATGTATAAACTATAAACTACCGTGATTGCTTTCCATTAGCTTCGCTTGATCCTGCCGGAAGAATCCTCCACAAGGCGAGCTCTGCGATAAATCATGGCGACCGTGATGCAGAAGATTAAAGATATTGAAGACGAGGTAATTTCGGTTTCAACGTTCCAAGCTTGCCGTTCTCCTTCCGAAACCCTAGTTTTACTGCAGAGCCTACTGAATCTATGGTTAAACGGTCTTGTGCGCTAAAGATTTTTCTTTGAGTTACTACGGATATGAGCGACACCCCATTCAAATCTTCTTCTTGGCTTCGAGATGTAGCTGCTGAATGCTCTCTTTGCAGTAGCCATTTATCATATCAACATCCCTATATATGATGGCTGGCAATTTAAACAATTCACAGTGTCCTTCATTTTCTTCAAATGACCATATTCGTTGAGATAAGCTGCACTATACATATGAAAAATATTTTGACAAGACTGAAATGTTGGAACTTGCTTTAGGAACCCAAGAGATTCTGTTTCCATCTGGTTATTTTTCCCAGCTCTTTTGGCAACATAGATTGCATATGATGATCCTACTTTGATGCAGATGGCCAGGACGCAGAAAAACAAAGCTACTGCACACCATCTTGGTCTTCTTAAGGTGCTTCAGATACTTGTGTCTCTTCTATTTTTATGGTTAATAGGATAGCATTTAAATGCTTACAAAACAAATATACATTTTTCTTTCTCCTTGTAGATAGAACAACCAAAAAGACTTAACTATGATTTGATTTGGGATTCATAACACTCTGAACTTATATCATATCTTAGAGCAGAATGTTTTTGCAGTGCAAATGTATGTTTATATATGTCATTCCTGCTTCATAATGCCATTTCTTCCATCCAACCTTTTTTGAGGAGCTGTTCAACTTCATAACATGAATTTGATGTATAGTCTTCTGGCCATTTCTTCGGTTCTGTGTGAGATTTTCTTCATTAACCATTGCTTACCTTCTAATGAGAATATGACACATTTTCTCTAATTTTAGCATCCCTTTCATTGGTTTTATTGGTTTGTTTAATAGGCAGAGACAAATCAAGCATATTCTCAAATTGAACCTATTTGATATAAAACTGAAAGCTACGTACATTTTGAATTTATGTAAAAAAATTCAACTTCATGATAATGCAAAGATATTTACCATATTTATCCGTGCTAATTTCCCAGTCCGATCCGTCTATCTGCGTTCACCCGGCCCGGCTGCTTTCGTCCCCTATCACTGTTGCTTATGGCTCCATTTCTTTCTCGACTGGCTGCACGGTTACTCTATATCATATTTGTTATAACAAGGATTCAGAACACGTGTTTAAAACACTCTTATATGCCAACTTATACAAACCCTGCTTTCATTTGATGCTAGAACTTAAGTCCAACATCGGAAGACTAATGATCTATCCTCAGTTTTTTCTAGATGATAATGCTCTTGCTTAAAATGAATGTGAAGGGTTGTCATATTCAAAAGGTTTTTGGAGCCTTGTTTGGTAGGGTATATTGGATTATGGCAGAAAAGCGGGGAATGTGCAGGACAGGTTGTATAGTCCATTCAGTCATCCACTAACACTGTATAAATGTTCGTGCCTTTTTGTCTTGCATTATCCCTTTTTTGGTCCAGCTATCGGAGAGGACAAGTCTACCTTCAGTGGAAGGGTGATTCCAAGAGTTTACCGGTTTGCATGTTTGTATAGAGGGTTGCATCTAGCCTTATTTATTTTCCTTATGGTTGAATCTCTCAGTTCAATCTGTTCTACATCATTTTTATGTTTTCATCTGCACTTTTTTCTAGTATGCATCAGTCTTTTAATTTTGGTCATGTCTGAGCTATCTTTATGGTTTATCTAGTGCTTCATGTTTTAATTGGATGCATGTATTTTGTTTATGTTTGTTGTTTGAAGGCTAAACTTGCAAAACTACGTCGTGAGCTGTTAACACCATCTTCAAAAGGTGGTGCTGGTGCTGGTGAAGGCTTTGATGTCACTAAAAGTGGAGATGCCCGTGTTGGCCTAGTTGGGTTTCCCTCTGTTGGAAAATCAACACTCCTGAACAAGTTAACTGGGACTTATTCTGAGGTATGGTACTTCTATAAGATTTCTGCTCCTTTGAAAGGAAAAGAGAAGAAAAGAGTTCCTAACGTGACTTTTTCTCTTTTCAAATGTTCCAAGTTTTCAATTCTTGTTCTGAGAAGATGGAATTGACCATTGAGTTGTCAGTGGTCATCATTAATTGCATCTTCCCAGTGAGATAGCTAGGCTTATCAGGCACAGTTATAATAGGGAAAATTAGGGGAAACCTTCAATGCAAAGGGAGGATTGTATGAAAGGTACTCTTTTCGTTATCTACCTGCACTTATATATATGTATATATGCATATGTATATGTGTGTATATATATATATATTAATTACACACTCTAACTAATAAGGAATGGGGAATGGTTAATTCTACCTCTTGCTTTGTGTATTTGTCTCGCTTCGCCTTGGATCCTGTTCATGAAAATCTCTGTCAAGTGAATCAAACAGCTGAGAACAAAATAAAACGAAAGAAGAGAAATGAGGAGAAGACTCTTTTCGTGGAAACATGGTAGCCGGGAGGAAACCACAATGTGAAACTCGGCATTAAAAATCCACTAAAATGAATGTAGATTTAGAGAAGGATGTCATGAAAGAAGGAAAAGTTACAAAGAGAGGAACTAGGTCTTGTGTACTTTTTGGAGCCAAAGGAGTCAAACAATATGTACATAGGAAGATCAGAGGACTGGAGAGCATGGATGCCACTGGAGATTCTAGTGCTTGGAACCCCTTGCTCATCTTTCATCCCTTTTTTTGTAGCTTGGACAAGACAAGACAGTTATTGTTCACCATGCTTTTCCATGCCTCAAGATATCTAAACCACTATAGCATCACTTTTGAGTGATCTAGAAAAGATCCAAGTGATGCTATCACTCTTTTTTGGCATGGTGAAATCTGGGATTCTTGTGTCAGAAGCTACTATTAGTTTATCTAACTTCCCTGATGGGACATATGGGATCCTGTATTCGGAATTTGTCCGACAAATAGTGTTTGGATTGCCATTCAAGTTGCTATTCAAATCAACCAAGAGTTTGCCCATCATTCCCTATTCCTGCCATGTGTACGGTTGTGGTGAATTGCTGGCTCCTCAATGTAATAGTCCCCATCCCTATGTTGGAATAGCAGTTAGGAATATGTTTCCTGCAAACAACCCAATCCTATAAATGAGATGATTATGATTTTTTTAAAGACATTTGTTATGCAATTTTGTCAGATCACTTTTCATTCTCTATTATATTTTTGTTTATTGCTTATACTATGATGTGTTTTGGTAAATATATTTCTTATATAAGTAATACGAGGGTTGTATTTTCACCTAATGGCGCATTGGCGCCAAGATGCTCCCTTTTTATATGTATTTTTGATTTCATTATCGAGATATATATCTTATTTGTAGTGGTATCTTTTAAAAACAGTGCTCAATTGTTGTTTGATATTCTTGAATCAGTTATGCAAATATCTATTTTCCTATATGTATATGATTTACTAAACATTTTGTTTCTTTCAGGATTTAAGTGAGCTTAAATTTCTGAGCCCAACTTCGAGCGTAAATCGAAAAGTTATTTAGTTCTCATTTAAACAATCATAATCTAAAAGTTGTGACTAGTGTTTGGAATTTAAATGTAACCCCATTTGGTGTTTGAAATTTGTTAGTTAAAAACATGGTTTGATAGTGAGATTGAGTATTTAAATCGCAACAAAAAAGCTAATTTTTGTAATTGTGTTGGAAGGTTGTGACATTATCGAAAATTTTGGCAGCATAATGGCTAGGTGAGGCTACTTTTTCCTGTTTATATTCCAATTCAAATCCATTCATACATGATTATATTTCATTAATATTCCTTGGAATTGTAAACTACACATATAAATATATATAAACCATCACAATTTATTCCAAACCTTAAAATACTCGCATTAGATAACTTTAAATATTAAATAGACATGACACAAACAACTACTATAATAACATAATATAACATCTATAATCATTATTAAACTTCTCTCCTCTCCATATCATCCCATGATCTTTGATTTCAACTTGTAAGGTCTAGCCTCTAGAGGAGAGTAAGGCATCAAGTCAGTAAGAATTAAGCTCATCTACTCACAATTTATAGGAAACATGTTCAATACATATATGAAATAACTATATAAGGCATATATAAAGTTATGAACATGTAAGAGAAACTTGTATCATCAAAGCATAAACATATTAGAATAACTTGTATTAGTAAAGAATAAACATATTCTTAAAATTGCTTCTCTTTTTAATTTACAAATAGCTTTATATATTTGCACTCTAAAATGATATTATAGAAAATTAACCCCAAAACCCTTTTTAGATATTGAATTCAATATTTAAAATTTATTCTAAACTTAAGTGATTGGTTAAAATTCCCAAGACTTCTTGGCTTTACTTGAATTTTAAATCAAACTTTCTAAAATAGCATTTCTTTAAAATTTCATTAATCTAGATCCTCCATTTATTAAGACAAACATTTGACTCAAAATTAGGATTTATCATTTTTATATTTCTCGAACATTATATTACCATCCTCTTGTGATATGATGCCCTAATCTTTACAATTGTCGTTAATTTCCTCGACGGCGTCAATGACATAGCAGCGACTGATGAAGATCTAAAGGGAAAGTGTCAAAGAATGTAGAAATGGAAAAAGCTCACCAAGGAAACTCAGATCAAGTTCCTCCAAATAGATATCTTGCTGAGAGTATTTCCTTGACTACCATTGATCTCGTCATCCTTGTTGTGCACTAACCAGCTCTCCCTACACATTCGGTTACCTACCCTCTTTCTTTTCTCTTAGTCTCTTCAACCAAGAGTTCTAGGGCTTTTATAAACCAGCTCGCCACCACCTCGACTACCCAACACAAGGGAACCTTCATCGTGTCTTCAACTTCCTCATCTTCCACTTAGGAGAAGCTTCAACTCCCTCCCGCCTTAGTCTTCTGCTTCTCTACTTCATGGGCAGATGTATGCTAGTAGAAATGCTCGTGTGTGTTTGTTTTTGAAGGGGGTTTCCAATTATATTAATAAGCTTTTTTTAATTATTCCAGGTTGCTTCCTATGAATTCACAACCTTGACTTGCATTCCTGGAGTGATCGTGTACAGAGGTGCCAAAATTCAGGTAAGAAGTTGATGTCACTTATAACATCTACATTCACTGTTACATGTTGTTTCATCGCGCTTTATGTGTCTTTTTGTTATGCTTGTCGTACAACTGAGTATAGTTGTATGTTAATGCGTCATATTTATATCTATATCACTGTTTTTTGAAGATTTGAATTGTGACTTATGCCACTAGAGATAAGTTATGGTTTAAGATGCATAGCAATTTAGTATATATGTTAACTATATTGATTAAATGCCCTCCTTCAGAGAAACAAATAGCATAATTCTTGTGAATTTCTTTATTAAGGCTGCACCCCACTTGGGTTTTCTTTGAAATGCACTTGACCAATCACTCTAATGTTCAAGATTGAACCTGTTAAAGTCCAGATTTTTTTTCCCTCTTTTTTTAGTGTTTAACCTCTTGCCTTTATTGTCATTTAGTATTAAGCATTATTAACTTAGTTCACGATGCAGTCGTTTTCTACTTCTCTTCAGTTTATGGAATTTGTTGTGACGTGCTTTTTGTATTTAGTTGTTGGATCTTCCAGGGATTATTGAGGGTGCAAAGGATGGAAAGGGCAGGGGAAGACAGGTAATTCTCCAGATAAAAATTGACTGTGTTCCTTTAATCAGAAAGGCTTGCTCCATTTTTTGTTTCCTTTTTGGAATAGTTACACACGTAAAGCAAGAAAAAGACAAAGTGACATAAAAAAACCATATATTACATATTAAAAACTAAAATGTTTTGTTAAAAGTAAATAAGTACCACAAAAATACCAGAGTTCTTAAACTTCCGTTGAACTCTCAGAATATTTTGACTAGTCTTCAATATTCAGTTTATTAAGTTCGTCACCACATTTATGAATTTTTGTATATAGTGATCATGAAAGAAGATATTAAAGATAGATGGATGAGTTACTTTCAATAGCTTTTCAATAAAGGTTGTGAAAATACGATTGATCTTACTAAACTCAGAACCCTAAAAGAAAGTAAAAAATACTTTTATATCCGATGTATCAATAAAGCTGAAGTCTGAAAAGGTTTAAAGAAGATGTAGTATATCAAAGCAGTAGGACCGGATGAAATCCCAATAAGTGTTTGGGAGATGGAGTTTCTTAGCTCACTAGATTATTTAATATGATTTTGAAGACTAAAAGGATGTCATATGAATGGAGAAAGAGTATATTGATACATATTTATAAGAATAAAGGTGATGTACAGAATTGTGTCAATTATAGAAGAATTAAATTAATGAGTTAAACATAGGTTACTTATGATACTAAGGTATCAAAAAATCAGTTTGATTTTATGCTAGGTAGATTTACTATGAAGGCTATTCATTTATTGAGAAGTTTAATAGAAAAGTTTAAGAAAAAAAAAACTTATATATGGTTTTTATTAATTTGAAAAAAATTTATGATAAAATTTCAAGAGAAATACTTTGGAGAGTTTTAGAAAAGAAAGAGATTTGCATTGTTTATATTCGAGTTATTAAAGATATGTATAAAAGAGCTGTTACTTGTGTTCGGACATAAGGAGATTTGACTAAGGATTTTTCTATTACAGTTGGATTACGCCAAGGCACAACTTTAAGTCCGTATCTTTTTGCTTTGATTATAGAAGTCCTGACTGGATATATTCAAGATGAAGTGTCTTGGTGTACGCTCTTCGCATATGATATTATTCTTATTAATAAAACTAAAAAGGGAGCAAAAGCGAAACTCGAGCTTTGGAGGAATACTTTAAAATTTAAAGATTTTCATCTCAGTAGATCAAAAATTGAATATATGATGTGCACATTTAGTCAAAAAAGAAGCACTCATATTGGTGAAATAAATTGTCAAGAAGAGTAAGTATTTTAGATACCTTGGATTAATCATACAAAATGATAGTGAAATAGATCATGGCGTTATTAGCAATATCCAAGCAGGATGAATAAAATGGAAAAATGCTTCTGGTATGTTGTGCAATAGAAAATTTTCATCTAGATTTAAGGGTAAATTTATCAAAGTGTAGTAAAATCAATGATGATATATGATGCTGAATGCTGGCCTGTAAAAAGAAAAAAATATATAAATAAAATAAGTATTATAGAAATAAAAATGCTAAGGTGGATGTGTAGATATACACAAAGGATAGAATGAGAAATGAGTATATCCGCGAGAAAGTTGGTGTTTCACCAATTGAGAATAAACTTATAGAAAGTCAGCCTAGATGGTCTGAACATATAAATCATAGGTCGATTGAAGCTCCAATTAGAAAATTCGAGTTATTAGATTTTGCCCATATTTAAAGAGGAAGAGGGAGACCACAGAAGACATGGCAAGAAACTATAAAGAGTGATCTTATTCAATTAGACCTAAATAAGAATTTGTTAATTGATAGAGCGTAATGGAAATTAAAAATTCATGTAGCCAACCCCACCTAGTGGGATTAAGGCTTAGCTGTTGTTGTTATTGGTTGTTGTAGTGATCAAATGAACATGATGCAAGGTGAAATGTTTCAAGCATTTTGAACCCAAGTTAACTAATTTGTTATTATGTGATATTTTTGTTTGGATTTAGCTTGTTTGTGAATAGTAAAATTTGGGTATTCAATATGTTATTAGCCTTTTTTACCTTATCATTGTAGCAAGCCATTGTATTTGTTCTTTTGATTCTGTTTTTGTTCACGCTTATCACAACAAACTACATTGCTTTTTCTTGTTGACTTCCAACGTGAAATGGTGCTAGCCCTGCTCGGTGCATGTACTACTTAGGAGCTCTCTTGCTCGAACTCTCAACTCCACCAGTGGCATCCACATGATCATAGATAACCAGACAAACGCCTTGCACCACCAAAATCAAGTCCCATATCAGCCAATCGCTAGTCCTCCCCTTTCTTGCACTTCACTTTTCATTGGTGTTTATGGTGAAAATGCCTAGGCAATTGTGCTCCCCAATACGTCCTACTGAACAAAATTAAGGTGATATTTAATTCGATATTATCTTGATATTATGTCATGTTCATCTAGATATTAAAATTTGAGTGACAATTCTATAATTTTTTAGAATGTTCTATAAAGATGTCATTGAATCAAACAGTTATTTTCTCTAAATAATATGACACAGTATCAAGATGACATTGAACAAAATGCCCCTCTAAATTGTTTTTCGATTTGTATGATATTTTCGCTGGTATTGGAATTCCTGGCTATTTTTCTTCCGAATGGATGGGAGTGCAGATCATATGTGTTTTTTGCTATTCTCTCCATTCCAGCCACATTATCCAAGCCAAATGTGTTCTAGCCAAACTTCATGAACTTTTATTTGCTGAATTTCTTATGATTCTAGCATCAAGATGACATTGAACAAAATGCCCCCATAAATTGTTTTTCGATTTGTATGATATTTTCGCTGGTATTGGAATTCCTGGCTATTTTTCTTCTAGATGGATGGGAGTGCAGATCATATGTTTTTTTTGCTATTCTCTCCATTCCAGCCACATTATCCAAGCCAAATGTGTTCTAGCCAAACTTCATGAACTTTTATTTGCTGAATTTCTTATGATTCTAGGAACTCAACTAGTGGTTGATTACATCCAGGTGATTAGTACCGCTAGGACGTGCAGTTGCATTTTGATTGTTCTGGATGCAATAAAGCCAATAACTCACAAACGTATTATTGAAAAAGAGCTAGAGGGCTTTGGCATAAGGTAAATCGTTTTCCTTTTTGCCATGCCAATGTTTTTTTTTTCCTGGTGCTTTTTCTATATAATCTATATTCATCAGATTGCACTGCCAATTACAAGGCCTCTGACTGCTGCTTCTGCTGACTATAGCCGCATTTCTATGTTCACTACTAACTTTTATATGTTCTATGTTTATTTATATGCTTTATGCTTATGTTCCTCTGGCGTCCATTCCAACCTTAAACTGCAAGCTTATTGTTGGACATCATGTTCTTGTTCACTTAAAATAATATGTGGTACCTAGGCCAACAAGGCATTTACGATTTATAATTTAACACATTTATATGGTCTCTAATGGCTAGATTATTATTTCAATAAATAACAACAATGCTTAAACGCAAACTTCCATTCAGCATTGGCATATATGAATCTGTAAAAGGTTCTCAAAGCCACACTTGGGTTCTCTTATTGTTTCCTGAACTGATAAGTATTACCTTGTGTCAGGTTAAATAAAGAACCACCAAATTTGACTTTCAGAAAGAAGGACAAAGGTGGTATCAATCTTACATCGACCGTGACTAACACTCACTTGGACCTCGAAACTGTGAAGGCAATTTGTGGTGAATATAGGATTCATAATGCTGATATCAATCTCCGGTACGATGCAACTGCAGACGATCTCATTGACGTTATTGAAGGAAGCAGAATTTATATGCCTTGTATTTACGTAGTGAACAAAATTGATCAAATCACACTTGAAGAGCTGGAGATCTTAGACAAGCTTCCTCACTACTGTCCGATCAGGTAGCTTAAAAGTATCTCACGGCTTCATGCGACCTTTTACACTATAGAACTGTAAATATTTTTTATAGAGAAACTTTACCCCAAATTTTCTAGTGATTCACGTACTTCTTTATAGTGCTCATTTAGAATGGAATCTAGATGGCCTGCTTGAAAAGATATGGGAGTATCTCAACCTAACTCGAATATACACAAAGCCAAAGGGAATGAACCCTGATTATGAGGACCCTGTCATTCTATCTTCAAAGAAAAGAACTGCTGAGGATTTCTGCAATAAAATTCACAAAGACATGCTCAAACAATTCAAGTAGTAAGTATACCATTTTTATTTAACGCTTATTGAACCACCATTAGGTAGTTCCCCCCATTTTATCCAACTAAGATATGCTTGAATTGTGTAGCGCGCTAGTATGGGGTTCGAGCGTGAAGCATAAACCTCAGCGGGTTGGAAAGGTGAAATCCTTCCTGATCGTATTTTCTTTGATCTCTGCTTCGATCTTAACTCGAGCACCCAATTTATGTTTTAGGAACATGAGCTGGAGGATGAAGATGTCGTTCAAATTATAAAGAAAGTATAAGCAAAATGCAGATCTGAATGGCAAATCAAAGTTCGCTCAGTGGCAGCATATTGAGCAAGAGACTGACATGGCTGTAAAACACGGGTACCCCTTGAGCCCAGCTTCATTTTGTGTTATTCTCAGCCTGTTCTTATGTGGCTTTTCTTTAATTATAACTTTTTGTGGTTTATGGATTCAAAAGTGCTTTGAATATATTAGACGCCTAATGTAAAGATGAAATCCTTTTTGTACTGCCTTTCTTAGCATGCAGGATAAGCATGTGATATTAATAGCTAGGTTGTAAGGATTCATTTGACCTGTTTGGCACGAGGACCAAAATAGTACTAGTTTAAAAAACAACAATAATAATGATCAATAAATTTTTTTTAATCATTTTCCAGATATTCTAATATTAAAAAACATTGTTTTACTGTACATACTCAATAATTTTCAATAAAAATATCGATTTTATTTCACGTCCTAAATCAAAATATTCGATTCAAGTATTTTGGTGTAGGATGTGAAATAAGGTTGATATTTTTATTAAAAATATTGAGCATGTGAAGTAAAATTTTATATTAGAATATGTGTAGAATGATTAAAAAAATTTATTTATCATTATTATTATTGTTGTTTAAACTAGTACTATTTTGGTCCTGATTTTAGTTCTTGCGCCAAACAGGGCTTTAAGCTTGTACTTTTCTAGACTGAAACATATTCAAGTTTAGGCGCTCTCAACTTGATTTCCCCCATTCTAAAATCTCAAAATCGCATCACTTCACGATGCTTTCTACTAGCAGTAATAAGAACGGATAGTTATTACATGTAATCTGGTAATATATCATCTTTCTTAATGAAATTTGTTCCAATACTTTGTTAGATGAAGGTTGCAAGTAAATAATTATTTACGTAACTTAATTGAAGGAGATGGTGTTAAAGCTGTATAGCTGGTGATGTGAAGGATGTTTTTCTATGGCACTGATTTAAGTAGAAAGGAATCAGGCATTCATTTGGCTTAATAGTGTGATCGATTTTTTTGGCACAGAGTGTATTATGCTACGTTAAGTGATTTTTATTGTGAAGAGTATGTTTCTTCCTATCCTTAGAAGAAATATTTGATTTTTGTACCTCTTTGTACTTTAGTATTATGCTATGTAGTGTTACTTTTCAAAAAATAAAATAAAATACTAATGAAAAATTAAAATATTGGTGATGTGAAAAAACCAGCAAATAGGTAGATAGAGTGGACAATAAATAAAGAAAATAAGTGCACGAAATATTTACGTGCTAATTGTTAGGATGGAAAACGATGGAGCTAATTGGTGGGGGCTTTGGGAATGCTTTAATATATATAAAAAGAAAGTACAAGGATGAATTCTCCGACCTTGAAAAGACCATGTTGAAGAACTCCAACGGAAATAACAGTTATTAATGTGTTTGATGTACAATAAATGAATTTAGGGGTCATTCATTTTCAAATATTTTTGTAAGAATTTATTGTAAAATAAAGTTATCATTTTTTTGACTCAATATCCCATATTGAGTACGGTACGCGGCTTTTCAGGAAGAAAGACCCATGCTTCGAGTTGCTTCATGCCATAAATAAACACAAACACTCAAAAAATTTGTTAGACAAGCGGATTCACATCTCGTGAAAAAAAAAGAAAGATGTTTTTGTGGTTCAGGCGGTGACATTTAATGTTGATGAGCAATGCATTTATTCCTAAGATGACTATGCTGTACCATGTGTACAATCAATGGATATTCTTAATCTTTGGTGCTCGGGAGATTTTCACAACACATTTATGAGCTGAACTACGATTGTCGGAGGTATTGAGTAGTTTGAGATGGCCTCTTCGGTCTATACTCTTATTGCTCGGACCTTACAATGTATATGGCGCAGATTTAATACTCAATCAGGATATATATAACAAATTCGAATGCCTCATCTAACATAGAACACAGTGCTTTATATATCATTAAACATCAAAGATGTTTCACCGCTGTTCTGATTGCACTGTTTGAAAAATGGAGAATTACTGCATGGTACATAACACAGTAAAGATGTGGTAAGATGGGCCCACCCACATGTGAAAATTCTCCATTTTTAAAACTACGTGTTTTTTCAACAGCTTTTGCTCCATTAAAAGAGAAGGAAAGATTTGTTGTTCTACAAGGTCTTTTCATCCAACCCTAAAAAAACAAAAGGAAAATATACAAAACGACTAAAATTTCTCTCATCCATCCTCAGGATGCGCTTCATGCGCCAATGCAGCAGACGAAGTAGCTCAGAATCTTCTTCCTTCCCTACGCAAAAAAAATAAAAAATAAAAAAAATTAAGCAAATAATTAAAAAGAATTCATATTCTCTATTTCAACATCAAATATTCTGTAGCAGTTGGGAATTTCACAGTCCAGCACGCAACTAAACGCGCATGGGGCCCACTGCACTTCTTCTATTTGGCCGACTTACCAAGGATCTGACTGCCTCAACACAGATGGCCCACTGGTGATGCGGGCCCACTCGATTGAAACTCAATAATTTTTCTTTAAATTATATTTATTAGATACATAATTTCTAAAAGTATATATTAGAATCAAATCAAATTTAATTTCAGGTGAATTTTAAATTTTATATTAAGTTATTTTTAATAAAAATAAAAGATAAATTTTAATATAATATTTTTATTTTCAAATTTATGAAATATTTGAAATAATTATTTTATTTTAAAATGCCTTTAAAATGTGAAATAAATTTTTTATTTTAAATTTATGTATAACGTAAGGTTTTGAAAATCAAATTGATTTTACAAATATTGTAATAAAAGGTTGAAAGTTTCAAATCAGAATCAGGCTGTTATAATAAAAAAATTCAAAAATATTTATAAACATATAATATGAAAATAATAATAAATAAAATAATATTCATTAAATATCAAAAGTTAGGGTTGATTTGGTCAATTTAATCTGATTTTTTGATTTGGTCAAGTTTGATCAGATTTTCTAAATCTCAGTATAATGTGAAATAAATTTAATTTTAATGTTAAAATTTATCAGATTTTAAAAAATTATTAATTTAATTTCAAAATTTATGTATGATTGATCAATAACATTAATTCTAACTCATTAAAGTTAACTAATTTTTTAATAGTTTATTCATATTTATACAAAATTCTTCTCTTACTATAAAATTGCTCTAAATGATATTTTCAAGAAGTATTTAATTTAATATTATTTTAGAAGTTCTGATGATATTTAGATGATATTTTTTGAATAATAATTCTAAAAGTTTTTAGAAAATTGTAATTACATGTTATTAAATCAAATTATTATTTATTTAAATAACATAATATAATATCAAGATAATATTGAATCAAATACATTTTAAATTAAATCAATAGAATTTTTTTTTAAAAATTAGATAAATCAAATCAATTTTATAAAAATAAATAAATCAACCGACTTGTGAGACAAATTATTGCATAATTACCTATTAAAGACTATAATTAACAACATCACAAATTATAAAAATACATAAATCAATAGCCAAGACTTTATGCTTTTAATGGAGCATTTAGTTCGATGCTATTTTGATGCTATGTTATATTATTTAGACGTCATCTTTTGATTTATAATTCTATACTTTTTTAAAATATAATTTAAAGATGTCAACAAACTAAAATAATATGACATAACATCAAGATAGCATTGAACTAAATGCTCTCTAAATTAAAATTATACTGAACACAAGTTAGTTTCGAAAATACTAAAATTAGAATTGAATCAAACCTATTCAGTTTCAATCACGTTAAAAATTAAAATCAATCTGAACCGAACCAAATACCTACTCAGCCCCAACCATTTAGGACTAGTTTGGTTCGTTTTTTTTTTTTTTTTTGAATACAAATTTTAATTATAAAAATCAATTTTATTTCACATCTAACATAAATATAAATATTAAAATTAAATTTATTTCACATTTTATATACATTTAAATATTAAATTTATTTTTTTTATTATTAAATTTATAATATAAAATATTTTTTATTTTGTCCAAAATTTAACTCCGAACCAAATCAGAACGTACAGTCCGGTTTGATTTCTAGGTTTTTCGGGCCGAGCGCCATGCCAATTGAGGCGGAGAAAGAGAGCAGACATACCGACGGAGAACGCTGGCGATCGGCGACCGGCGGAGCGGCGTTGCCGGGGCCAGCGATGGATGAGGCGGCTTTGGAGCTCGGGATGAGCTCTTCTTCGTTCCCGACGGAGATGCGGGAGTAGTCGGATTTGCTCTGCTTCCTCATCTCGCGGATCTTCGAGAAGTCCAAGGAGTAATCCGGCATCCCGTGCAGCTTCTCCCACTCCCCGAACGCTGGAACCGACCTCCACTCCGCCTTTGCTCCCCGCGATTCCATCGATATTTTCAGGCCCGTATCAATCTCAAATCAATCGCATCACTAGAAATAACGAATACAAACTGCCGGAAATCAACAGGAAGTTCAAGAGAACAGAAAACGATGGAGAGGAAGAGTGAGTGGTCAGAGAGCTTCGATCTCGGAAGACATCGTACCTCTTTGGTATTCTCCGTCGAACTGAAGAAGAACGCCGGAAAATCCTGCCAGATAGGGTAGGGAGGCATAGCAGCCGCTTTTTTAGACGGGTCGACATACTTTAATATACTGCTCCGAGTTTTAAAAGCCACTGAGATACCCTTTAATTTCTGTTATGCCATCGCCACCCTTTCTCTTCATATTTGAAGCATGACGAAGTTCGCATTCGGAGAAAAAATTAAAAGGGTAAATTGCATTCCGTTCTTGAGGTAGAAGCCTCCTTTTGTTCGAGTTTTTTTAACCAAAAAAAATATTTTATTTTTAAATTTAATAAAAAAATATTTTAATATTAAAAAGTATTTAAATGTGAAATACTTTTAATTTTAATATTCTTATTTGTGTTAGATGTGAAAGATTTTTATAACTGAAATTTGTGTTATAAAAAAAATATCTCGAACCAAACGAATACTGAGAAGGCATTGCAATTGTTCCTAACTTTTTAAAATTATAAAAATATTATAATTTTAATTTTTTTTATAATCTCACATTTTTTAATTACTCTTTTCACATAAAAAAATAAAATTTAATTATTTTTTTTCCAATTTAAATAATTCACACATTTCAATATGATATTCTTTTAGCTCGATTATGAATAGTTTGCTTAAGAACCAGAGAGTCTCAGATTCAAGCCTGCATTATCATTATAATTTTTAAGTAGAGTGGGAGAAATGGTACACAAAAGATTATTATATTCTTTTATTTTCACTTTTTTAAAAAAATTTAGTAAAAATTTAAAATTTAATTTATCTCATCTTTTACTTGCTTCATTTAAAAAATTTTAAATTAAAATTATAAATATTAGTATTTTAAAAATATATTTTAAAAAATCAAAAAATTAGCTATTGGGAATATATTTTAATTGGACTAAATGATGATAATTTTATGATCTCAGGAATTTAAATTAAGTTTTTTTTAAAAAGTTAGAGACTGATATGCCATGCCCCTCCAACCTGGGGGACCCAGATGCAATTACCCAAATAAAATAATAAAATTGCAAATTGATGATAATATTTGGCGCATTTTGGTCGAGAAAGATCGCATAGAACTACTATGCGGGGCCGATGGGTGGGTTCACTCATCATTGGGTTGCTCCGCGGGACAGCAAAGGAATAGCTGGATGCGGGCGTGCGCCAGCCTTGCATGAAGCCAAAAATAGGAAAACAAAACATAATAATAATATTTTTAATTTATTATAAATTTTAATAATTTTATTTCACGTCCAACACAAATTTTAACTTTAAAAATCGAATTTATTTCATATCCAACACAAATTTCAACCTTAAAATTAATTTTATTTCACATCCTACACACCTCCTAATATTAAAATAAATTTTTTTTTCATCAATTCTATAAAATAAAATATTTTTTCTTTTCTTACCCAAATTTATCCTCCAACCAAACAAGCCAGTTCACGAGCATTGAGTGGTTCCTCGCGCCTGCGCCGCCGCCCACAACCGCCTGTGAACGAGCTGGAAAATTAAATTGGACCAAGGGTATTTTAGGGATATCGAGTTTGAAATTAAAATTTCATGCAAACATTAAGCAATTGACTGATTCCTTTGTAAATATTATATGACGTGCTCCAATGTTGTTTAATTTAATCAAAGTTAACTTAAAGACATATGGGAAGCACAACAGATGCTATTCAAAAAAATTCGGATCGATTTCTGTGAAAATTCGATTTACATCGTATGTCTCTTCTATAAATTAAACTTTTTTATTTCATGAATTGAATTTATTTTATTATTATATAATTATTGTGTAAGGATAAAGATTATGTCACTAAAGACTTTATTAAACTTTATTTATATGATTTTTTGATTGTTATCTTATTACATTAAAAAAATTATTAAAATTTTCTAATAGTGTAGAAAATAAACTGCACGATGAGGTTTAAATAGAACATCAATTTGGTTCAATTTGTATCAAGCCTCAGCTTCGATTGAGATTTGAAAAGAAATATAAATAAAAAGAGATAATTTTAAAGCCTCGGCTCAAATTGAACTAATACACGGTGTTAATGTATGACGTGTACTTTAGAAAATACATTGCTTAAACGTTTGCCTCAATACGTTAAACAAAATTTGTATAAGTATTTTGACAAATTAAATTATAGAAGTATTAGCAATTTGGCATGATCAAAGATATATCAAAATTATATTATTTTGCTATAAAAAAAAATCATATTGTTTACTTTCACCAAGGAAAAAAAAAGGCTCTGTTAATTATTGTTATTTGTCTTTTTTTTTTATTATCTGTTATTTGTCATCTTTGATTCTTCTACATTCATATCAGCAACGTAATCGGCATCTACTTGTCGTTTTTTAAGTGTTTTTTTCGTGGAATTCCTTTTAAGATAATTAATTACATTCATATTATTGAAATTAGTACATAATATTACAAAAATTTATATTTTTAATATTTTTAAATCATGAATATTAAGGTTCCTAATTAAAGTACATAATTCGAATATTTTGGTCTAGAATATAAAATAAAGCTGATATTTTTATTAAAAATTATTTAATGTGTGAAGTAAAATAATATTTTTTTGTATTAAAATTTATGTAGAATGATTAAAAGTTTTATTTATTTTTATTTTATTTTTTTAAATTAGTATTATTTTTGGTCTTCACGCTAAATAGGCTTTAAGCACTTTACACAAGGCCTTTTCAACAATTTCATTAACAAGCCATTAAAAAAGAAATTTTAAAATTTATTTTAATTTTAAAATTACTTTAATGCCCTCAACTTTTTTCTACTTCCTTCCATTCTCCTCTCTCCACCCAATAGTTAGCCTAAACTGCTATATTAGTATAACTTGGGAATTTAAAAGTTAAAAATTTAAAAACATAGGTCTATCAGATATCATATTCTAATTTCAAGGAGCTGGATGTAATTTACTGTTTCCTTTTGTATTACTTCATTGAATCTGCCAGCTTTCCTGCAATTTGAAACATTCATAATGGCAAGTATGGGCTTCTGGGCTATTATATGTAATAAGCCCAATAGATGGCCCAATAGCTTTGTATTCCTTAATTGGGCCTTCCAAACAAAGCAAGCCTGCCATACAAACAGGTGAGATGAACCCAATTAAATAGTTAAAGAGTATTAATTTTGCAATGGCATTTTGAGAACGTTAGGGATGGCGACCGGCCGGATTTGAGTTAAATTCGATAAAATTTATATTTATTTTATCGAATTTTTACTATTACCCGTATCTATCCCGTACCCACTTCCTCGCCTTGTTCCATTTTTCTCAAACTCATACCCACCTTGTCTCACCTCACCTCACTTTATTTTTACAACTCGTCTATTCCCCATATGCCCCACCCCACTCACCCCGCCCAAAATTCATTACTAATAATTTATTTTAAATAAAAATAAAGAGATAATACTTAATTAATTTTTAAAATTTTAATATTATGTAATAATATTTAATTACTAGTAGGTAATATAGATTGCGGATTGTGTGATTTAGTCGTACCCGAATCAACCTCATTTCATAACAGGGGAAAATGAGTCTCAAGTATAGTTATAGGATCTATACCCATTCCATTAGAGGTGAGTCAAGATGGGTTAAATGAATATGAGTATAAATTATCACCCCCTAAAAAGCAGTTAGAAGCACCTCTCTTGTTGGTCCACTTACACACTCAAGAGGGGGTGAATTTGGTGTAATTCGAATTTTAAATTTTGATTAATATATATATATATATATATATATATATATATATATTAAAAAAAATTAAGTACTTTTAAAGCTACTTATTATTGTGAGGATTTTATTATTTTTAAGTAAGAGCGTTCAAGCAAATCTGTTCAGCATGACCAATTGAGCAATTTTAAAATGGCACCTGCAAAAGAACAAGCAGGAGTAATATGTATATATATGTATATGTGTAGATAATATATATNTATTATATGTATATATATAAATAGATATATGTATATATATTAGTATATATATATATATATATAGTATATGTATATGTACACAAAAAAAAAAGATAACAAAAGGTTAGAGAAAAAAAAATATTACAGAGAAGTAAAAGTTAGTGTGCAAAAAAAAAAATACAGTAAGTAAATGTTAGTGTAAAAAAAATACAGAAAGTAAATGTTAATGGTACAGTAAAATAAATGTTAGTGGTACAAGAAAGTACATGTTAGTGGTACAAGAAAATAAATATTAGTGGTACAGAAAAGTAAATATTAGTAAGTTAGATGCAGTAAGTAAAATTGCAGAATATAAATTTAATGATCAACTAACTTAATTTTAGTGGGATGGACAAATCAAAGTATTTTTGATCATCGGGCGTTATTTGTTAGATAAATTAAATTTACCTAATATACTAATCCGATTCCGTTCCACAACTATAATTAAGTTATTTTGATCCTTAGTTATGTTAATTAAATTTGGGGATGAGTAGGCCCAAACTTTAATTAACTAACCTACCAATTTTAGTTATCTTAAAGAGTTTGGATAATTTAAATTATTAATATTTTAAATTAACTCAATTTATTGTGTCCAAAATCTGATTACTGAAATTTTATTTTGAGGTTTTAAAAATAAAATAGCTATCAAGTACACCAGCTTCTAGATGATAAAAAAAAATAATGCAGAAATGAAAGATGACACGATGTATAGTGGTTCGGCTATTTTCTTGCCTAGTCCACTCCCCTTTGTTCCTCCTTCGGGGTTCTACTATCCCAAGCTTATTATGACCAAACTTAAGCCCTAATACAAGGAGGAAACCTATGCCTTTTCGGTCTAAAGGCACAAACTAAACTCTAAATCTTTTTTATCGAGGAAAAGGAACAACCTCACATCTCCTTTTACTTAGAGACAAGTAAGAAAAACCCCTATCCGCGTAGGAAAACACAAAACAAAAAAATGAGAATAGAAAACAATGACCCTTATGGGTCGTACAAGAGATAAATTAACTCAATTTAAAATTTAATAAGAGCTCTATATGCAAGGAAGCTAACTCAACTTTCTGGAAAAAATTTTAGTATTATCTTTCTCAATGTTCTATGAAATATAAAGAGAAGAGAAAGATCAAACTCGATGAAATATTTCTATACGATATAAAATCGAGTAAACAGAAACTTCAAATAATTTTCTAGAAAATAATACTTAGTAAAAACATTTAAAACTTTTTTTGTAGATGAAGTCTTATAAGTAGTTTACTGTAAAAATTTTGGAATTATTTGAATTTTGTACGATTTATAAAAATTAAAAAACCAAGAAATAAATATAAAAATTCATAGAAAAATTTATTCACCATAAAATTCCAAAAAAACTTTTTAGATAAAATAAAAGCTCCCAGAAAGATGTAGTAAAAATTTTAAGTTATTTGGAGCTTAAATGAGTAGTACAAAAATTCGTGAATCTTTAAGAAAAATTGATTCGGAGAGAGAATAGAAAATATCCGATTAAAAATACCTCCGATGATCCAAGAACTCCTAGAATCGGCTCCCAACATTGTGAACAGAAACTTTGAGCTTGGGGAGAGAATTTTTCAACTTAAAAATTAGAGAGCTTGGAGATTAAGTTGGCCAAAGAGAAATATTAACTCAAAATTTTCCTTTATTTATAGATGAAATGAGGGGTAAATTGGTAATTTGAGTATTACAATTTTTCATAAATTAATTGGGGACAAAACCAGCCACTTAACATATTTTAAGGCTGATTTTAAGAAGTAAAAGAAGGAAGTGGAAATTAAAAATATTGGTGGAATTTTAAATATCGAGTAATTCAAAATATCGAGTTTCGTACGAGTTCAAAGCATCCAAAATCGATCACAAAAGTATTTCATCAATATATTTTTGAAAATAGATTTTATTGATTCAAATTGAAGTGACACGTTAAATAGTAAAATTATTAATTAAATTCAATAAAAAATTTCAAATATTGAAGATCGAAGAAAACACGTCATAAAAAAAATTTACTTGTGTAATTTAAAATTTTTCGAAAATCTCAATTCATCCAGAAAATAAATAAAAAATAAAAATCATATAAAAATTAAAAAAAATACAAATAAATTTAATTATATTTATTTTAATTTTTTCTAGATAAATGTGCTATAAATTTCTTGCACTTACATAATGGTCTAAAATTTTGTAGCAAATGCATCTTTGCAGTTGACTTTTCGACTTGATGCTTTTTTTCTCAGCGATCTTGATCAAGTTCATTTCTTTTTATTCTTGGCTTGATTTCATTAATCTTAAGTCAAAATCATCTCGATGATCTTCCTTCTTGATCCTGAAAAGCTTAAGTACAATATATACTAATATTTAAAAAAATAATTAATTGATTATATTATTAATGTGTTTATTTTTATCAAAATCGATAAGAGTTCAACATCTCTTATCTATATTTTCTCAAGTAAAGGATCCATACCTCGTTATCTCAAAAATTTAGGCTAGATCAGCAAGGTTATCATTTTAAATAATTCACACTCGTTAATGAGTTTGAGTCATTACTTTGTTGGTTAGCAATATAAGATAATTCTTCACACTCACTCCCACATGTTCGAGCCTCATTTTATTAAAGTACATAATTTTTAGTATTTCATGTAAATCACAAGATCAGAATTTTATATCTCAGAGTAATGATTCTATTAATATTCCTATAATGGCAAATTACATTATGCTCTCTAAAGTTGGGCCATCCTTCTAGATAAATCCGTATATTTTTGGTCATTTCACGTAAGTCCATTGAAAGCACTCCGTTGTTTCATGTCAATCCTCCAGTGATTTTTCCATTTATTTAAATCAACATACCCTTATTACCCTTCAGATCTTTTTCTCTTTCTTATTTTGTCCTTTCAATTTTCTCTTACGATATTTATTTATTTTTCTCTTCTCCTCTCCCTTCGTATTCTCTTCTTGTCATCTTTCTCTCCCTCTTTTCTGTTCATCTTATTAATATTTGCATTCAAAAAAAATATCGAATAAAAAAAGAATGAGTATAAGCGAAAATAAAAAATCATGAAAAAAAAAGATTGATAGTTCCGTTACGATTAAACTAAAATTATTAAATATTATAAAAAAAATATTTAAATGAATCGCATTAAAAAAATTTTACGACACAAAGATAAATGAGAGAAAGAGAGAGAAAAAAAAGAAAAATGCTAGCTAACAATATGCATTGATCATTTTACAAAACAGAAAATCATTTATCTTAAATGAACCTCACATGCTCGACACAGTAAGTGTAATTGTGGGCATATTTGCTCAATATTATTGTGATGTTATGATATTATATTTGAAAAAATTGATTGATTAGTTTATTGATATATTTATATCACATTATAAAAAATTATAAAATTAATACTCTAAAATAATGTCTAGATGCGATGCTAATTATAATAGTGAAAGGAATTAATGTTCTCTTATTATCGTTTAATATATATAATGATATTGAACAAAATAAATAATATTAAGATATAATATAGTCTAAAATTAAGATGTTAAATTCATTGATAACAAAACTATTAAAAATAAATTTTTTTACTAAATTACCTCTACATAATAGTTAAGTTTTTTTTTTATCTTTTTTTTAATATGCTATACTGTCATTGGGCAATATTAATGCAACCATGTCACTTGTGCGGAGCCACGCAAACAATGGTGCAACTACATGTGCAGCTGCGCGAACCATCTATAAGCTCACGTCATGTCAATGTGTGGGCAGCTTCACAGTCACGTGAACTGCCGTGCGATTTCTGGTGCACAGTCAAACGGTCTGCTATGTGCAGCAGTGCTGACTACCTACTTACACGTGTAAGGCCACATGAACTACCTGCTCAAGCTATTGCAAATTTTAAAAATTGAGATAAGTTTATAAGCCTCTCTATGTTTAGCTCGAATGCAATTTACCCTAGAAATTAAAATCCTCCATAGATTATTATCAAAATAAAAAATAAAAAAAATCCCCCGTAGTTGCGCTGGCGATGGCTGATACCGTTAGCATAAACTGACGTCATATTTCGAATGTTATTATTTTATTTATTTTCTGGATATTCAAAAAATGCAGCCGAAAGGCAAGAGTGCTTCGGGGAATTGGAGGCACTCGGAGGGTCGGAGAAGCGCCTCCTGCTTGGCTGTCCTTCACCTCTTCGGCTCTTCGGCTCTTCGGCTCTTCCCCTTCGCCGCCGAAAATATCTGCCCAAATCCCTCCAAATCCGCCGCCCGATCCCCATTTCCTCAAACATTCCTCTTTTCCTTTCTTTTCTCGTTTCGGAATTCGTCTTTCTCCTCTAAAAGCTTCCATTTTTACGGCTCCAGCGCATCCGGAAACCCTAGTCCCATTTCGTCTTACTAGCCCTAGATCTACTGCCTGACCTCGAGTTTCTTCAATCCAATACGCGGGATTTGGTTTCATCGTGTAATTTGATCGGTAGCCGCTGTTGGTTTTCTAATATTTCCCTCATTTTAGGGCAGCTTTTCATCATCTGAAACTTTTTCGAGGCTATGGTGTTCTGGGAGGGGTATGTCAGCGATGAGATGATGGGCACATTTGCCCCAATCGTCGTCTACTGGCTCTATGCCGGGATGTACCAGCTCCTGCCGCCTTTGGATCGCTACCGGCTGCATACTCGGATGGAGCAGGAGCAGAAGAATTTGGTACCAATTTCGGCCGTGATCAAGGGCGTCCTCTTGCAGCAGCTGGTTCAGGCCACAGTCGCCCGGCTTCTGTTCTTGGTAAGCATCTGCTTTGCATTGTCTGTGCTATCTTCTTAATTTTTACTGAGAATGAACTTGTCTGACTTAATCCAGTCGCGGGATTTAATATATGATTTTGTCAATATTAAAGATTCCTCTTTGCGAAGAATAACTGATTTTTCTCAGAGTAGCAGTTCTACACCGCTGATTTTGTCAATATTAAAGTTTCCTCTTTGCGAAGAATAGCTGATTTTTCTCAGAGTAGCAGTTCTACACCGCATTGCTACTTATAATAAAATTGACTATGTTTATCAAATTTCTAGTATGTGAAACACAAGCTCATTTGAAGTTTCTATTAGGATAGCTTTACTGGAGCAAACTTTTACTTGGGATGTCCTAAGCCAAGGACAGAAAGCGATGGACATCATTTCTGGATTTACTTGCGCTAAACTTAGTAATTGATGTTAACCATTTTTCATCTCTGCTGCGGTTAGAGAATGCTCATAAAAGCTTTGGGAAACAGTGAACTAACTTAATCAGGGTGAAACTTCTGGTGTATTTGTGTGGTTTCATAACAAGAAACATGCCATATCTTTTAGCATTTCTAAACAAATCTTATCTCTTTTCTGTTCTAAGTGTTTATTTTCATCTGGGTACAAAGAACTTCTCATCTTGAATTCTTGGACTTTGGAACTTCCTTATAACTTGACGCAATAATTTTTTTATTTTTTCAATTCTCTTAGATACTGATTTATGAATCTGATGTCACTTGACCATGATTGGGAACTATGATAGGCTTTGTCACTATCTTTGGGAAGTGGAAATTAAATGCCCTTTTTTTCAATAAGGAAATCTCAAGTAAGGTATAGCTGCACTTTTATCCATTCATTTTCTATCACACGGACCTCCTCAGAGTTGATGAACCTAATGTACAACTGGCAGCTCCCCTGAATTTGCTGCTTCTACCATGAACTACGAACCTGCTGCTGTTGCCTCATCTGTCCGTCATCCTTCGCTGCTGCTGCCATCATCACCTCCTGTTTTGTGTTCTGTGCATTACTGATCTTTAGGGTCAGTTGACACTTCAAATGATGCAATCATTACAGGGACTTGAAAGGCTTGTCCAAGGATTAGTTAATCAACTTTGTGGTGCATTAGAAAGTTCTTTATGCTTATTTTATCTGTACTATAACAAAGCATATAACTCCTAGGCCTTTGCTTACACCACTTGAATCGGGGGTTATTAACCTTAATTGCGTTTTTTTAAAGGAAAATATGGTTGAGGGTACTGTTTTCTGGAAGAAATTTCTAAATTGTAGAATGACTAATCTGATTTTCTTTGCCTGTTCTTCCATCTCTGCCACTTAATGATGTAATATGCCTCGGTTGTACTACTGAAACGTAATCTGGAGTGTGTTTGTCAATGCATGATAGCTTTATTAGTTATTTAAGTTTTTCTCGATTCCAGCTATGAAAGCATGATCAGTAAATCAAAAACCGAGCATACACTTCTAATTTACTTTGACAGTCTATTTACTTAAGTTATTGGTTGAATTGTTCAATGCTCAGTTCATACTTGTTCAAATTTGTTATTAAAAATTGATGTATTTTTATGTGTTCTGATTAGAAGGTTGCCTTACAGTCTTTAAAGTCTGAAATATTCCTCTGAGGTAGTATGGATGATAATGATTTTTTTTTTTTTTTTGAAAAAATAGATGATAATGAATTACCTTATGTTGATTGATTACTTGTATGCAAAAGTACCTCATTTTTTACCAGTAAGTTTCTGTTGCTTTTTAAGAATTACTTGTTTCTTTTACTTCTGTGTGCAAATTTTACTGGAGATTATGCATTTCCAACTAGATAATGAAGTTACATATTTCCTCTGTGGTAACGTTGCTTAATATGAACAAGGTAACTGGAAGCTCAGATGCATCGGAGGCACTAGTTCAACCATCCATTCCAGTTCAACTGATGCAGATCTTTATAGCAATGCTGGTAATGGACACATGGCAGTACTTTGTGCATCGATATATGCACCAGAACGCATTCCTGTATCGACATATCCACTCACAGCATCACAAATTGGTTGTTCCTTATGCAATCGGAGCCCTTTACAACCATCCGCTTGAGGGTCTCCTTCTCGATACATTCGGCGGTGCTCTCTCCTTCCTGATCTCAGGGATGACAGCTCGAACAGCAGTCTTTTTCTTCTGTTTTGCTGTGATCAAGACAATCGACGATCACTGCGGACTTTGGCTCCCCGGCAATGTTTTTCACATCTTCTTCCAGAACAACACAGCATACCATGACATCCACCACCAGCTCCAGGGCACCAAGTTCAACTATTCACAACCTTTCTTTTCTATATGGGATATAGCGCTGGGAACCCACATGCCTTACAGATTAGTAACCCGGAAGGAAGGCGGGATCGAGGCGAGACCATCGAAGGATTAGATAACTTCAAGCTCTAATCATCAGTACAGTTTTCTTCGCTACGTGACAGTGGTTTGTTTATGCAGCACAATCTACGATCAGAGGACTTAAATTGCTAGAAGAATCCATCTCCCTTATAAAAAGCACCACAATGTTCATTTAGCCAGGATTGCGGGTTTAATTAATTATTTGCCCTTTGGATTTACTGTCTTATTTACACTATTAACTTGGTTTTGGAAGAACTGCTACTGTAGAAGGAATCCTATAATATATAGTTCCAAATATTTACTCTCTAGAATTTGGATATCCAAATTTGTTGCAGAGATGCCTTCTTTATTGTCCCCATTTTGTTGTTTTTGGTTAGGTTTAGAATGTCAGTTTGGTCAATGATTTCGTAATAGAACTTATTTGGCTATCTAATTTGGGTTCAGTTTTCAAAGATGTGAAATTATACCGACTAAATTAATTAAATATCATTTACCATCAAGAGATAGTATTGTTGAAATTGTATGATATACTACTTACCCTCAGATTGCATGTCTAGATCTAACTTTTGTAATATGTTCATACTTTTCTAGTATAATTTATGTAATTATATTCAATGTTAATGTTTATTTTTCTGTTTTCCAAGTTATATTATTTACTTCTTTTCCTGATCATGTTCTTAATAGTAGCAATTATGAAATTTTGTAGTATATTGTTGTAAGATAGTTTTAAAATATTTGAATTTTTGAGACAAATAATTCAAGAAAAAGGAAGTTATGGTTTTAATCGAATCAAATTGATATTTATTTGATTGATGTATTTTTTGATTTGTTATTTTGTTGGATTAACTTGAAAACAGTATAACTTATAATTTAAAAGTCGAATGATGAGCTCAATTCCAAAGTGGGAGTCCTATCTGCAAAGCTTGTTAATGAGAAATAAACTCAACCACCGGCTACTGTTTTAATTTTGTGACAACACAGAATGAAATACTTTGATAAAATATGACAAGAGAAACTTCCTCTCATCTCCTCATGAATCCTGAGAATAGAACTCTATAATCTCCTTGAGATTGAGAAGAAGCAAAGAAGAAGAATAAGAAGAAGAAGAAGAAGATGAGGAAGAGCAAGAATTAGAGGAGAAATCGTTGTAGACAGACCACAGCATGTGTTCGAAGAGAATTGCATCCACATCGATAAAGATGGCATCTGTCTTACTGCTTACCAATCCTTTCTGGTCTTTTGTCGCCATCTCTATGAGCTCTCGAAAAGGCTCCCTCGCTAGTACAAAGGGGTCGACCAGAAACTCCCTTCTGTCCTTTCCCACCAGCACTTGCACCGCCGGCGGCGATGTCGCTGCTCCTCGCGGCGACATATCATCATTGTCCGCAGCCATGAGAGCATGGTAACCGTGAGAGGATGGCCATCTGAGGAACGTGCAGCAGCCCATCTCGCCCATGATCAGATTTAGGAGAGAAGAAATTGAAAACTTAGGTGAAGAGAACACAATGGAGAGGATTTAGGGATCTCAGGGAGGCTTCTTCTTCATTTATGTTGTATCGCTGACATTTGTTGAGGAGCCAACGGGTCAAAATTAATTGGATCAATTTTAGATCGAATCGAAATTGAGTCGATCTAAACGAACTGATTAACGAGTCAAAAAATTGGCTCGGTAATGATTTCGAGCAGATTTTGAGTCGGGGTAGGCTCGACTCGATCCAGCTCAAAATCGACTCGAATTAAAATACATGTTATATATAATATATGTATATAATACATATTATAAACAGTGTCGATCTCGAGCGGCTCAAAAATGATTCGAAATCAGCTCGAAGTCGATTGGAATCGACTCGAGTCAGCTCGAAGTCGAACCCAATAGACTTCGAGCCGATTTCGAGTTGATCGAAATGTGATCGATCTGATTTCGAGCCTGTATTAGTCCGGCTTGAAATGAAATCGATAACAGCCCTAGTCAAAATACGGCGTAATGCGTGGTTTGGTTGTATTAGGTAGCCAGCAAGTCGTTGGAGCCCTATTTTATTTTTAAGCTCAATTAGAAGAAATCCATTAGGGTTAGTGGCACAATTAAAGTATTATTTTTTGACTTAATTATTATAATTAAAAGTCTAATTACATTTTAGCCCATGAATTTTAAAATTTGTTGATATTTCTTGTAGCTAACATCTAATTATACTTTGATACATGAATTTTAAAAATTTATTATAACAACAACAACAACGATCAAGCCTTAATCGCATTAGGTGGGGTCGGCTATATGAATCATCTATTTTCATTGCGCTCTATCAATTAACAATTTTTTATCTAACTGTAAATAACTAAGATCACTCTTTATAGTTTCTTGTCATGAGTCTTTTCTGATTTTTTTCTTTCTCTTTGTACATAAATAAGATTTAATAATTCGATTTTTCTAACTGAAGATTTAATCGACCTACGCTTTTATTTTTTCTAACTGAAGCTTCAATCAGCAAATGAAATGCAATCCTCAGATCCAATAATTCCATTTTAAAAATTTTAGTGACAGATCTATAAATTTTAACTGATATATGTTAAAGATCACTAGGTGAGGGAGAAGGAGAAAAAAAAAGACATAATTAATTTTATTTCATATTTTTTAAAAAAAAAATATTTATTTAAATCTGAATATACAATATATTTAATTTTTGGAATCTTTAATGCCAAAAAATTTTATAACTCGTGAATCAAAATACAATAATTATGAGTTAACTACGAAGACTTGTCAGTAAATTTTTAAAACGGATGGATTAAAATATTATAAGAGATAATTTTTAGTGACCTATGAGTAATTAATTTTTTTTAATGTTACATGCTGTGCCATTGGGCGGCCATTTTTGGACGAGGAATCGGTCATTGCGACCTCATCTCTTCCAATTGAGCTCTCAATAATGGCGGAATCCTGTGGAGTTAAATCTGAATTTGTCGTTTTTCATGCATTTTATCCCAATTCAATAACCTCAAGATGCTATTTATTGAAGATAAGTTCTATGTTTTAATACTTTTTTTTTTAATCTATTTATGTAGAAATAAAAGTTAATCAAATTTATATGAGATACATCGCATCATATATAAATTCAAAATGTCGCATCATATATAAATTTTTAATTAAATTTAACTATATCATATATAAGGGTAAATTACATGAGAGTAAATTACACCTAAATTCTTGAGTTTAATAATCGATTAATTCGAATAATTTGATTTTTAAAATGTGAAATCGAACCTAAATCAATTAATCGAAATACTCAATGGCAAGTATGAGCTATTTAATAATTTAAACAGTTAATCGAAATACTCAATGGTGTAATTTATATGATAACTGATTATTAAAATCATATTTATATGTAGATTATTTAATAATCGGTTAATTCAGTCGATTTGATTTCTAAACATGTGAAATCAAACCCAAATCAATTAACTGAAATACTCAAAATATCAAACTATCACTAAACTGTTAGATTTTAAACTAAACTAAACCGTTAAATTTAAACGATTTGGTTCAATTTTTCGATTTAAATCATAGTTTACACACCCCTAGCCGGGGCCGAAATGGTCACACCTCCGCCTCCACACAACAAAGTGTAGCACCAAGTTCTATGTTGGCCCCACTTAGGCCTTGTTTAGTTCAAAGGTTAAACTTTGAACAAAAAAAAAAAATTTATTTTATAAATTTAATAAAATATTTAATTTAATATTAAAAATATTAAAAATATAAAATAAAATTAATTCTAATATTTATATTTATGTTAAATATTAAAAAAAATTAATTTTTATAATTAAAATTCATATTTAGCAAAAAAAAAAAACTCCTACTAAATGAACTTAATTTTGCACCGAATTTATTGCGCAGGATAAGCGTGCATGACCGCCAACCTCACCACACAAAAAAAACATCACATTGCACTTCTCTTGTTGTTTCACGTAAATTTTTATCAGCACCCTTTTTCTTATATGAGTTTTTTTTTTTTTTTGAGATTTATATATATTTTCAAAAAAAATCATATAAAACAAAAAAATAATTATACAAAATAAAAAAAAAAAATCATACAAAACATTATATTTGGTATGACCAATTTTGATACTTGGCATGATCTTTCTGCTTTATATGAGCATTTTTTTTACTTTGTAATTTATACAAATCAAACAAATACTCGTAACACAAAAACAATATATAAAGTGAAACAAATATTTATACAAAAGGAAAAGCACAGTATTATATCATAATCACAATGAGAAATCAATATAAATTTTTTTTAATTAAGATGTAATTTTTGATAAGAAAAGTTTGTTGTGACAAGCTTTCAAACCATTCTACTGTAGCACCAAGAATTTCCAACAAGGTGGAGAGTCGAATAATGATTTTCGACAACACTGTTCCTGATGTCGAAGACGGAGTTACTTAAGATGGAGTAAATGAAGCGAAAGAGCCTCCAGCAACACATTCTTATTCTATAGCTAGGGACTGAGAAAAGGGAATTATTCGAAAACTACACAAGTACGAAGAGTATAAATTAGTTATATATTAAAGAAACTTGCTCTCGACAAACCTGGAACATACGATGAAGCAATTTCATGTCCAAATTCCTTGACCTAGTGGATTGCTATGAAAAAAGAGGAATTTTTTGTAAAGAAGCTGGACTTGGGAACTAGTATTACTTCCTAGGGGAAAGGAAGAAAACACAAATGAATATTGAAGAAGAGAATGCTAGAAGTCGAAAAAACTCATTTCAAGAATAAATTAGTAGCAAAATGCTATATCCAAATTCTAACCTGGTTTAATTTTAACCAGTCATATCACATCACACATAAAATTTAATATTAAAAATTAATTTTATTTCACATCCTACATACATTACTAAAATAATAACTAGCTTATATCACATCCCTCACATATCCCAACATAATAATTAACTTTATATCACATCCCTCACATATCTCAACATAATAACTAACTTTATTTCACATTATTTATAACTTTCAATAAAAAATATCTCTATTCAAGTTTAATTTTAACCTTGTTAAATTTAATCTTATAAATAAACAGGCCCTAAGGTCAACTTTGAAGAAGTGTTTTCACCGGTAGTTAAACACATCTTGCTTTGGCTAATGGCCCTATTCATCATGGAGTTGGAGCAACTTGATGTCAAAATAACCTTTCTAAGTATAGTTTGGAGAATTTCATGCAACTACTTGAATTCGTAGTAGAAGGCATGTTGTTAGTTGAACAAATTATTATACAACTTGAAACAATTACCTCGCCAATAATACAAGAGGTACACAACCATGGATTTTCTCGAAATCTCTTTCCTCCTCCTCTCCTCCTCTCCTCCTCTCCCCTCCTTCCTCTCTTTCCCTTTGGAATGTCATTGAACGAGGAATAAGGAGAAAGGATGCAGACTTTGATGAGGAGGGAAAACTTTTGTCAGCAACACTGCATGAGAACATGAACCTCTTCCATACATATAGGGGGTTTATAGGTCAACTTTACATTAGCTTTTACCTGATACCCGATTGCTCATGAAAATGCATGTGATAAATAACATATCGGTCATTATAAATTCATGCATGCTACAAACTAATTCATAATTTCAAAACCATTCAGTCAAGGTCCGTTAATCAATTCAAGTTTGACCAACCTAATACCAACTAGAACTCAAATTCCTAAGTCCAGCACAAATCAAGCTCAACTTGAACCCAAAAAAACAAAAAAATGATTGGAGTTGAGCCAGCTTGATTCAATATCATCCGAAATCTAACAAACTGATATTAAATTTTGAGCCAGTTTTAATATAATAAATTATATGTATAGAAAGATATATATTTGAACATTAATTTTATTTGAGCCGCTTCACCCTTGTATCAAACAAGTGCTCTAAGTCAATCTAAACCCCAACTTCTGGTTTGAAACTCGACTTTAATTAATTTAAGTCCGTCTTAAGGATCTCAGAACTCACTTTGAGATACTTAAAATTATATGCTTAAATTGAAGGACCAAGGACAAATCCTATAAAAAAAAAGTCCAACTGTTAGATGTTCAATCCCAAATAAGGCTAACATTCAGTTTATGCAATAGGAATTACTGAGGACCTAAAGTGACAGCTAACAAAAAGTATAAGAACCTGTTTGCCGGATTTTTGAAAGTATGGACCAATTTGTAGATTGCATGAAACTATAAGGACCTTTTTGTTTTTCAAGTGATTTACATATCACATATCTAAAACTGTAAATATTATGCAGTTTATACCCTAAACTTGACAACTATAAATGGTATACATGTAAACAGCAAATATTAACACACCATGATTAATAACTATAAGCGTATTAAATATTCTGTTTATTTCAAATTTGGCCCTCAAATTTAAAACTCCATATCAAATTTCCCTTTAGGCCTGTTTGTTTGCAAAGATTAATTTTAACAAAATTAAAGTTAAATTTAGATGAAGATATCTTTTATCGAAAGTTATAAATGATGTCAAATAAAGTTAGTTATTATGTTGGGATGGGTGAAAGATGTGATAGAAGTTAGTTATCATTTTAGTGTGTGTGTAGGATGTGAAATTAAGTTAAATTTTTATTTTAAATTATACGTATGATGTAAAATACAGTTAATTCTAATATTAGATTTTATGGATGACGTAATATGTCTTAGTTAAAATTAACCAGATTAATTTTAAACAAGCTAAACAAACAGGCCCAAATTTAACACCCAAATTTAAATTTTCCTCCCTTCTCTAACTTCGATGAGGCAGATGATACGATGATGGTGAAGATCCGGCAAGCGAGATCAACTCTCCTATTTTTAATTTTTCAACCTTCGTCATCATAAAATAAAAGGTGGGGATTTAAAAACCCAAATCATGTTTCCAAGTTGAACCATGGCGAGAAGCTTTATGATAGAAGCAGATGGAAGTGTTCACTTTGTAATATTTGCTTGATTATACATATATCATATTTAATATTCAGGCTTAGGGTAAGGTGTATGATATGGAAATCCCACTTGTTTCTTACCCTAAATAAAGTCATAATCTAAGCAAACAGATTTTATATCAAAAATGGAGGACAAGAATAAAAACTGAAGCAAATGAGACACATTTCTGCAGATCTATGATAAACATGAAAGGACTGGAAGAGTATTTAAGCATTTATTTTTCACCAGCATTGGTTGACCAACAGAGAAAGTAAAGTCGTTACCAAACTTAATGGCTATTGTTCAAAACTCAATCAAGAACCTGACATCTTAGAAGCACCTTTTGCAGCCCACTTAGCTCTCCGTTCCTCATAAGATGCTGTTTCATGATTAAGAACTCATCAGTTGCAAGAACTGTTAAGGTTTCACTGAACGTTGTCATTCATCAAAACAAAATTTCAACTCTATTTTTGGTTTTTTAACTTGGAGATAAGTTTCTGTGCATATGAGATTTTGCAAATGCAACAGAAAATGACACAGATTAGGTGGCATTCCTGAGTCTAGAGCGATTCTGACATAGTTATGTTTAGAAGTTTAGTTGGAAGGAAAATCGTCTAATAAATGTCCCCAAACCGCTTAGGTAAAATGGTGATCAACATCTACAGCTCATTGCATCTTGTCACCTTGTTAACTTTATAATGGGAAAGAATACATTTGTCTCCACAAGGAAAATGGAAAAGGTCCATGTACACATGCTACACACGATGACATATTCCCAAATGCTGGAAAAGGCTTCAAAATGCCAGAGCGATACCATCAATATGTAAAGATGAATACTAAAAAAATAGCCTTCTTAGTCTACTTACGTTCTGTTGGCCGCAAGTTCAGAGAAATATGACCCTTTTTCTTCTTATGATTTTCCGTTGAACTTTCTTCAACAACTGCGGAGCAAACATACACTTTAACTATCATAAAAGTAAGATGAATAAGGAAAAGATGACTCTGATGACTCTGTTAGCGGGTGCTGGCAAACCTGAAGCCTGCAAAATAGCCATTGCCTCTTCTATTATAGCAGCTTGCAAAAGGTAGCTTCTTTGTTCATTGTTCAAATGCTCATGCAATTGTCGCCTGGCATCTGCATAAAAATTAGTCAGCCAACAAGCACGATATTGGAAAACCATTTTAGAAGCTGTAACCTACAACATAAAAGTTCAGAACCCAATGCCTCAGTTAACCAAATAAACTCATGAAAAACTTGTAACAGTGACATATATGGTGTACACTAAAGCAACCACAAACACACAATGGATCACTTACGTTATTATGTTATCATAAGCTTGAGCCACTTGCCACTTTAGACTCTTTGTTCAGCAAAACAAAAGATAACTAAGCCAGTTAACGTGAATCAAAGTAAAATTGTTTTCAACAAATGGCTATAAAATCAATATACTATGTTGCACTGCCAAGTAATCATCTTACTTTGTGGTAACATCAACAAACAAGGAGTCAACATTTACAAGCAGCTCAATACTCATACTGTTCCTGTCACCTAATGATGCAGGGGTATATTAGTCCATTCACAAATGTGTCAATACAGTCTTTGCACATGAGCGAGGATCGACCTATTTTATAGTTCATTTATTTATGTTTTAAGTCAACTCTGTATTTAGGCTTCATATTTGGGGCATTATGTCAGTGGCGATGTCCACTATGTATGTGTTTTGTAAATATTTTTTGAATTGAATTAGTTAGTTGGATCAATATGGATTATTTGTAATAGAGCTGCAATTATAGGATTTGTTGATAAGGCAGAGCCAAGCAGATAGACCCATATGCCCGAGCTTGCTGTTTCCACCTAGTTCGCAGCTTTGCTGAACCGTTGAAGTCACGTTGGCCATTCTTCTTGCCTACTCTTTGCATATAAATTGCCAGATTGCTGGTCACCCACATTGTGCATGACCAGCCACAAGAGCAACTTCTCCAACAATCCGAGCGCACTCGAGGTTGGCTCTACCCAACTCTTCTCTCCTATAAAGCTTGGCGGATTCTGTTGGGATTGATGACTGTTATCATATTCTGAGCCTAATATGCTACCATTGACGACAGTTTTCTGCTATTTAAGTTTTACTGCACGGATATTATTTGATCCTGGAGTTAATCATCTTGTGAACTACCTTGTTATTTCCAAATCTTAGCCTAATCACTTGCTTGGGCTATCATCATTTTGTTTTTCAATTGGCTGGAATGAATTTCATGGTTGAATCCAAATCCTCCCTTGTTGTTCTTTTTCCCCTTTTCTGAGCATAAACTTAGCCAGGTTATTTTTGCAAGGTGAAATAATTTACTGAGTTAACTACTGTTCATTTAATAAGCCTACTATATGCTGGGTGATTCATTCCTTCCTGCTGTTACATCAAAAGATTGGTAAATTAGACTCGCATGTGAAACGTAATTGGCATTAGTACATTTAGTTAATTCTTCCTAATAGCTTCATAAATCTCCATTAAAATTGAATGAGTTCTATGGATTTACATGGAACATGACTAAACTTCTTAGAAATCTCTAGTGAAGCCTTATGTGAAAATGGAAATTATTATAATTAAAGGCAATACAGTTAATCTCCTCTAGCATCCCATATAATAGTCATATGTTAGGCGTGCCATCATATTTAAGTTTTAAAATTTACACCTCGACACAATCCTCATGTTTGGTAGTGTAAGAATTTCCCCGCGTTGCATCACCTAAACTCTTTAATGGTGTTCTCCATCACATAGCTATTGATGATGAGCAATTAATCCTCCATGAATTTCCTTTAAACGAAGCAACAAACATTGAAATAGAGAACTTGTAATAATATTATTGTTGAAAAGTTGTTTCACATACTGGTATCTTGTTTATGTTTTTCATTATTTCATTTTGTATGTTTAATGAAAACTCGCATGTTGATATATCAATATTAAAATCTTATCATTTCAAGGACTAGATCTTATAGGACATTACATGGAGATCCTTATCACATCCATCGCATATTACACATATAAGATCCATTTCCGTTCCTACATCCCCTTTAGTAATTGTTTTATTAATAATTTAATATTTGATAACTCTAGCATTCTTATGCTGAAAACCACATGAGAAGCATGCCCTCAAATGTTTAGCAACATTTTCAACTTTATTGAGTTTATTTGGTCAATACTTCGATGAATCATCTTCATCATACACACACTATTAGTATTTAGGGACAGAAATTACTGCTATTAACTTCTAATCGAGAAACCTGCAAAAATAAGATTTACATTATATGCATTCAGGCTGTAACAGAAAGTGGTGGCTTTCTTCACAGTAAGGTCCCTAAGTCCATTTCAAAAGAAAAGTGCCTAAATCGTTATGTCCTCTTTATCAAATTTTAGCATTTACATCAAAGTACCAAATATATTTCAATTTTAGAGCTTAACCAAGCCATGCATTGCTTAGTATATCCTTCACTCATATTCCATTTTCCTTCCTAGAGAATCAGTTCATGCTCCCATATGTTCTACACAGTGATTTGTCAGAGTAATATCTCAGTTCCTTTTTATATAAAAATAAAAATCATTAAAAATGTCCCATATTTTCAGCAACAATAACAACAACAAAGCCTTAATCTAAACCTAGGTCAGTACAGACATGAATTACTCTTCTCCACTTAGCTCTATTAAACCAATGCTCTAAAGTGCGGATAAGTGGACAAATGAATTGATTATTTTGTAAGTCCCAGTTCATATGTTAAACCAAAAAAATTTGACATATTGTACAAAATTTGAAGGGAACAAAATAATATATCCACAACAATGTTGAGATGGATATTTACAGACTTACCTGATGAACATATAAAGTTGATATTTTCAAATTCACAACTTCGAAGAATTAATGGAAGCTCAGATGCCATGGTGTATTGTGGTTTTCTTGGAGTCATGTTGACATCCAAAAGTACATCAATTATCTGCAACATGTTAATTCTTCTTAATGAGAAATTCGAAATAAGATTAACATATTGAATATATTTATCTTGCAAAATTGCGTAACAATGAAATTTCAAATCTAAGTTCACGCCACTGTGGTTAATTTCAGATTTGAACTACATACCATAAAATAGCTAACCTCCGGCTTTCTCCCAATTTGAAGATCGCTACTAAAAAAATCTAATCACAGTACTACAGTAGGATATTAAACACTAGCATGTTGAGCAATGGGTAGTGGCCAGCTGAAAGAAAGTGAAAAAGCTTTGTGGAAATGATTGCCACCAATTAAGGATGATGAATAGTGATGTTATTTTAATTCTCAATCTAAGTTTATGCATGGATAGATTTATTAACAAATGTTCATGGATGTTCAAATCAACCATGGCTGATCAGAATTATTAAACAAACACATGTTGACGTAGAAATCAGCTAATTAGACAAGAAGCCTGCGATCTCATGGGACAAGTATAAACTAAACGAGAAAGAAAAAGTCAAGGACATGAGAATTGACGTGAAAAACTCAACAATGGTAAAACCCAATGCAGAACAGGAAGATTCCATTATATCTTCATTCCCTGGTAATAATAGGAGCTCTACATAAAGCCAGAATACAAGCGTGCATGAGTAGCCAAAAACTCGTGCCTTGACCTTCACTGGAAGCCATTTTGCAAGAAATTCATTTTACGAGATAGATGTCTTAGCCCCTGAATTTGACTCAACTTTGATATTAAGTAATAGGATAGACAATAGTGCTGCATATTGGATTAGCTCAACTCCCAACCGAGCCAACCCAGTTCGATAAGAACAGGTCCAATCTGGAACCATTCAAACTGGACAATGTCAAACTAGTTCCTATTTGGTCACTAGTTCTACAGGCAAATGAACCAGTTCACAGAAACTAAATCCTGTCCACTGTCTCATTATTTATTTATTTCTTTAATAAACCCTACATGAGCGGTTGTGCTCTTTACACAATTGCACATGCAAGCTTAAATATAGTGGGCCTCATAAATTTTAATTTTATTAGTATGAGGGCCACTTTTTGTATTTCTTGAAATATTTAGGCCCCTAAATGCAATTTTTTATTTTTTTCAAATTTCTAATATAGCAGAAGACCTATTTGTAATTTTTCATAATAATATAATTTTTTTCTAAACAATTTGCCACTGCCAAAAACATTCATTTGATTGTTGCAGTGGCAATGGTTAAATGAATGTTGCTGCTTAAAGGATTTTTTTTATATATAGGCCTTTAAACAGTTGAAGCCTCCCCACCAAAGTTTTTCCTCCCTTGTAGCCACTAAATTTCAATTTGTCTCGACAATCAACACCAGGAAAAGTTGATACGTGGAAGAAATTGCTGCCCATGCCAACTTGTGGAAGGTCTGTTGACTTGACTCTTCAATGAAATTGGTTAGAGCTGCTCTTACTAAAGTCCGGAAAAGAAATCAATGTCAAACATCTCAAATTCAAATGCCTATTTCTTCAATCGGCTCGAGACCTCCAAAGAATGAACAAAACGCCTATATGGTTATTTGGTGATGATCTAGAAAGTGTGCGCTTGGAATTAAATGTGTAACTTCTAAGCAGCCATAGCTAGCATCAATTAGGATTTTTGAGGACGGAACATCCTGTCTCTGTGGTAATTCTGTGGATGAAGATGAGAAGTTCTGATCCAAAAGATAATAGCTAATATCCTTCCCAAAAAGGAACAAGCATCCTCAGATACCAAGTGATAAAGTATAATAGTACTTCTCTGGATAGGCAAGTATGTTACATAACAACTGATTGGCTTGTTCTATACAGCAAGAAAGAAAGTTCCAGTTCATGCATTTTAGAAACTAACTATAACCCAATAAGAACAATCATACGCACATTAGGGGATTCAAGACCCTGTCCAATCATAAACAGAACAGAAATCATGCAGCGCACTTGATGCCACAGAAAGGCACTACCCTTAATTGTTATAGCCCAAAGGTCCTCATCAGCAAACCTGCAAGGATTTACCCTAAAAAAAATAGTTTTCAAGTTCATATTGCAAACCAAGAGCATAAACAAAAAGCAAAGAGCAGAATGTGTATACCCCCCTTTCTAACTTGCAACTGCATGCTCAGCTACCGTTAGTGTAATCCATAAAACAAATACAACTAAATAAAATGTGAAATTCAAAATATTGTAGTTTTTTTGTTAATTTACCAATATATTGTAGTATTAGCTTGAGACAGATCTCAATACCTCCACCACAGTCCAAAAAACCATACAAAAATAGCTGTCAGTCTCACTTTCACTGTCTTTCAAAGCAAATTAACTCCCAAGTTCACATTACAGTTCACAAAAGGGAAAAGGAATAAGAGAAACAAATTGGTGGGGACACAAATCAGCATTGAATTGGATGGCTAGGATGATGTCAAGTACTGAATCAAAATTCAAATTTAAATTAATTAGAGCTATTAGAGATTTCCATATTAGCTTTATTTAGATTTGATTTGATTCAAAGCATATTTGAGAGGTTTGAAAGACTCATCATATTTGGAGCTGATTTTATTTTATTGTAATAAAATTAGTTCCATATTTGCTTTTCTTTATTTGGTATTTCATTTCCTGCATTCAATATTGTATTTTCAAATTTCTTCATGGAATTTCTCTATAAAAAGAGGTCGCCTTGCATTGTAAAAGGATAGCATTTGATGAATGAAATTATGTTTGAGTTTTCTCAGAGCCTAGATTCGGGTTAAAGGGTCGATATTCCGGTGAAGGAAAGGGTACGGTTAGCCTTTGGTGAGAATCCTCAAATTAGCATAGTTATCCACTTTTCAAAAAAAAAAAAAACTNCCCGCCCGCGAGCCCGCCTCCGCCCGCACGCTTGTGCTCTTGCCCGCGCGCCGTTTGCGCTTTATCCGCGCATCGCCCGTACTCGATCAGATTAGTTATTCATCCTCAGTGACTCTTCTCCGATTCAAATCGCTAGTAAATCTTTTCCCGAACGCAACTAGGCTGATTATTTGATTTCAACACAAATTATTCGCTTAACTTGGATTATTTATTTGGCTCTAATTGTGTGACCCGATATTTCTTTGTGTGTCAATTACTGTTGGATTTAACTGTGAGACGTCTGTCCTAAATTCCTGAACCTCGGATCTGATTTATTGAATTTAATTGACGCCCTAATCTAAATTGATAAATTCTTATTTTTCATACGATCCAGTTTAATTTAAATTTTAAAATAACTTAATTTACGGGATTCAAAAATCTTATTTATCATATAATTTATTTAGAAAATATTTTTCTCTTAATTAAAATAATTTGCTAATCAATTTTACTGAACATAAATATAAAATATCATTGGCAACTTTTTCCGTCCCGCATCTCAAATCCTAACATCATTCTACTCTTCAAGAAAAGCAATGGTCTGTCTTCTCAAAACAAATTATAAACTAACATGCTCCATCAAAACCGCATATTTTTTATACCTCAGTAGTTCTTTTGATTTGCATGACATGAATATATATTTTATGTATATTAGATATAGTAATAATTTAAATGAAAATATGTAATTAAATATCAGAGATTACCTATGTCAATACAACTAATATGAAATGGGCAAAAAAATAATTCTAAAATAAAAAAGAAGTACCATCATAAAAATAAACCAAGTAAACCATATTTCAAGTCTTGCGATGAAATTACTGTTAATGGGTTTACTATTTTCTAGAGAATGATAGGATGCATCCCGGTTAATGGGTTTACTATTTTGTAGAGAATGATAGGATGCATCCGAACCTGTAAAGACAACTGTGGACTATTATGAAAGACCCAGTAACAATAACTTCCCTCTTCTTAAGATGAGCATACATTAGTTCAATTCAGCTCTACATGATGCAGTAAGTTACCTTTTATTGCAAGGAGATATTTGAAATTCTGTGATGTGCCTTCTATAATTATTTACATTTATTGCATCCATCTTACAAAAATTTCTGAAATCATGCTCTCCAGTAAATTTTTTGGCAGCTCTCTGCATGATCTGGTTTTTCCAGAAAAAAGAAAATCTTGTGAATGGCAGCTATACTTAAGAAAAAAACGAAATGTAAGAGATGAATACTGACTGTTACATCCATCGTCCCTCTCCAGAAAAGATACCTGTATTCCCTGCTCAGACAGCTAAACCTGAAAATAGATTAACACATGATTTCATGGGCAAATATTTAGGCACCTTAACATTGTTGGTAGGCTAGATGCAACGAACTTGCTTATCTTTACAAGCGTTCAGTCCAAATTAAGATATAAAGCTTGAACCATAATTTGGGTTATGAAAAAATAGAAGGATCTTTCCCATATTTGGCCCAAAAGATGGCTATATGATGCAGGATAGGTGAATATTAATGCAATTTTAGAGATCAACAAACTCTATATAGCAGGATAATCACAAATTAATGCAAAAGTTTTAATATTAGATTTCATGATAACTAAGAAATTTACCAAACCCACAGAAAATGATATTTTTCAAATTTTAAGTAAATTGAATCGAAGGTAATTGAAAAATTACTCACTCAGATTAGGGCGCAATTCGATCTTCAATAAATCAGAAATGAAGAACAGGACTACTGATTCTCGTAATATTTAACCAATAGTAATTAAATTTGCACTCAATAATGACAGATCACATAGATAGAACAAATTCGAGCAAATCTCAAGCTAGCAGAAAGATTTAGAGTGTTCGATTTAACCTGGTTAGAGGCTTGTTAGAATTCGTACTTGAGCCAAGAAATTCAGGGACCAAGATGCAATTTTTGAAGAAATTAGGGCTACGTTAATCTGTGAATGGCGCGTGGGTGCGCGGAGCTCGGGAGAGTGTGGCGCAGGTGCGCAAGCACACGGGAGCAAACTCGAGGGGCAAGGCGTGCGAGCGCTGGCCCACAGGATGCGGGTGCTTGAGGGGCAAGCAACTGAGTGTAGGCACGCTGGGTGCCGACGCGCAAGTCGACGAGTAGGGGAACTGGACAATGAGCTAGATGCAAGCACGGGAAGCGGCAAGCTGGACTCGGGAGGTGAGGGGAGAGATTAGGTGGACAACATTAGATAGGCAATGTTGAAAGGGGTGCAAGATGAATGGAATCGAACTTAGAGGGGATGAGCTTGAGTGGGTGGAGTTTAGAGATTCTCACCCAAGGCCCAAGGCCTTTCCTATCTAAGATATCAATTCATTCCAGAATTTAATAATAACAAGGGAGAAGATAATAATTTTTATGCAGCATTAAGAACATAAAGATAATAGGGAGGCGTTTATATAAGCCTTCATACAAACTAACTCAAGAAAGAAAAAATACATAATGCAATAATTTTCTCACATAAATGAGAAAATACTAGACAACATGCCTAAAATAGCAATCACAAAAATAAAAATAACTAATACAGAATAAATACAAGAAATAAAATCAGCCCAAAATGGAACCTCCCATCAATCAAAATAAATAGAGAAATTTTCAATCCACCAAGTCAACAATCAGCAGCATCTATCTTTCCAAATCTATCTTGACAGTCTGTCGATCCAGATCGAAGCAGTGTGGCTTGATCTTGGTCGTCGACAATAAACTTTGCCAAGAATAAATCGATGATCGATCGAGATGTCCCCACCACTATATTAAGCATGACAAATAAAAATCCCCTCCTGAGATGTTACATTTAGGTTGTCCTATATTAAGCATCGAAAGGGGGGACAAAGTACTTGAAACAGAAAGATGATTTTGACTTGCGCCTATTGGGAATATGTACCCATCCATCAAATGGTATCAAGAAGCAATAACCAAAGGATAAATGAACAAAACCTTGCGCTGAAGTCCAATGAAACAGGAGACCACCCTATTACCCGAATATCCTTTGGAAGGGCCCTATTCAATACCAGAACATAATCAATTTCCCCTGCAAAAGAGAAAAAAATATATAGTATTATCAAAAAATCATACCTCTACAACCAGCATATGATGACATGATTATCATCTCATAAAACCACCAAGATCAAAAAATTTATTTCTCATTTAGGAAAACCTCTTTAATTCTTTAAAATAAGAGAGTGCAGCCAAAATGATAATACCAAGTTACTGACCAGATCTTTCTTTCTCTATTCCTTCCTGTAAATCTACTTCCCTGCCCTTTATACGTGATCTTAAACATAAGGCAATAACCTGCACCGGATGCTATCATAAATTACAAGACATGCATATGTTATTTAGAACAGACATTTTGCATGCACAGTATGAAGAACCTGATAGTGGCACATGATAAGAACACAAATTATGAAAAGTAGAAACACAAATTCCCAGGAAAACAAATTACTCAAAAGCAAGTATACGGCATAGTTCAAAAATGCAAAAAACATCCTTCAGTTTTTGTCATAAAACATCAAACCTCATGCAAAAGTTCCTATAAATACAGAAAAAAACACTATCAAATACCTAATTCCAAACTAATTGGAAAACGGGAGAAATCCATCATAAGAAGTGAAATATTCTACACAAGTTGCCAACCAACTACAACCTCCTTCCTAGCCTTGGGACTAGCTATGCAAAAATAAATAAAATAAAATAAAATAAAACTCAGAACTTGCTTAGTTCAAGGTGATTATTTTTCTTGTATATTAAACCCTTTCCAAGGTTCTTTTTATGTGTACTTGAGTATTCTGAAGATAGCTTCTAAATAATTCTGTTTAGGTTTTACATATACTAATTAACAACTTCTACAAGAAAGAAATAAAAGTCCTTGTTACATTCAAGTGGATCATACCCACTTAGCATCTTGAAGAGGCCCTCCATCACTAGTGATTGACTTGATATTTATTATTGTATCAGCAGGTTTACATCCAAGCTATAAAGCATGGGCATTTTTAATAAGGTCCCATGGTTGTGTCGAACACATGTCAGACATCAACATGCCATGAACACTCCTAGATACTTGTCAAACATACCCAACATACCCAAATCTGTGTCCAAATTTATTTTATATAAAAAACAGACCGAACACGTAAGGAATGCTTCCAAGACACTTTAGAAGAATGATTTATTAGATTTGTTCTGGTTCAATCTTGTTTTATCAATAATTTACATTATATACTTGTCTATTCTCATTTTTTTGAATAATTCATTTGTATACTTAAGCAAGCATGCTTCGATGCACCATTATGCTTATAAGAAAAAAAAATCTTCTGTTCATCTTTTTTTACATTAGATTTATTATTAAATTAATTATTTATATATTTGTGCCATAATATTTTTAATTTAATGCACAATATAATTTTTAGAACTTATAAATTGGCTACTTTTCTACAGCTTTATATTTATATAATATTAGTAAAAAAATTTAAAAGAAATTAATTAATTTTTTAAAATGCATTTAATTGTTTATAACTCAATAACTTTAACTAAATTAACAAGTGTCTATCTCAATGCTTATAAATTAACTAATCAATTAATCTTTTAAGTGTTTATGAACTATATGAAAAAATACTAAAAAAAGAGAAATATCACATATGTTTGATCATAATTATAATTATTTTATTTTAATTAAAATTTTAATACAACAACAACAACCAAGCCTTAGGCCCTGTTTGGCGCGAGAACCAAAATCAGGACCAAAACGGTACTAGTTTAAAAACAACAATAATAATAATAAATAAATTTTTCTAATCATTCTACACAAATTCTAATATAAAAAAATATTATTTTATTTCATATACTCAATAATTTTCAATAAAAATATTAATTTTATTTCACATCCTAAACCAAAATACTAGATTTGTGTAGATTTTTAGTATTTTGGTCTAGGATGTGAAATAAAGGTTTGAAGCAACTATTTGAAGATTTATATGAAAAAGTTGTCTAATGTTTTATTACTTTATAAATTGTATTTACTTTATTTGATGAAAAGATATTTAGAACCAAACTGAAACTAGAACCAGACTGAATTTTTCAGTACAGTTTCAGTTTGGGTTCATTGGACCTTCGTTTGGCTCTAATTCGGAAATTATAGAACCGATTGAAGCTTATTTGTGTCCATGGTTTGCATGAAACTAACCCGAACAATATTGAGTTCGCCCCAATAGGTATAAAAGATGCCAATGATAAAGGAACAAAGAATTAAGTGTGGTGCAATCCTTTGAGAAGAAGAGGATCGATTCAAAGAAAAGAACATTAGAAGAAACATATAATTTTTTATGCATTGGATTATAATACTGATAATCTTTTTGAGTTCAAAAGTAATCCACAAAGATGCATCAAGTACTTGTAGGAGGGCATTTATCACTCTCAGGATGAAAGACATTAACAAAACAGACACACTCAAGGATATGATGGACAATAGAGAGTAACGGTTTGTCAAGATACAGAATAAAGTGAAGAGATATATTATAGAAACTATAAGACTATAGTATATTAATTTAAAAACAAGTAATGAATATTATGTCCCTCAGTAAGGACAAGGAGCATTCACATGAAACATTAAGGTGCAGATGACACCAAGCAAACAAAGATGCTTGCATTTTGCTACACCATTCTATTTAGATAAATAAGCACAAAATTTTTGATTAAGAATCCATTTAAAGGCACAAAAGAGGTAATCTCAGGCTGGATGTAATTAATAACATTATCTGTGCAAATAAATGTAATGAAATGTTTTAAAAATAGATAACACCATACAACTACTCTTTAACAAATACAACTAGGTAGCACGAGAATAATCATCAACGAAGATAACAAAATAATAAAATTTCAAATGAGTAGACGCAGAGATGAGGCTCCAGATGTTTGAATGAATTACATCAAAAGGAGCCTTAATAGTGGAGATAAAACAAAATGAGATACAATAATGCTTTACTATCACACTCATATCTAGATATAGCAGTGGGAAGATGAACAAAACCCTTCAACCAACTAAGGGGATGAGAAGGAGGGGCAACACAATGCAGTTGATTCTCTTCTGAGATGTCCGAAGAGAAACTAGGGCAGAAGTATTATAACTAATCAGATAATAGATTCAACTTAAACACCATCACAAATCATCTTCTTAGTCGTGAGATCTTGGAAGACACATGAGAATTATAAGAGAAGTACTAAGTAGATGAATGAAAAGTACATTAGGCAAATAAAGTAAATAAAGAACATAGTCTTAAGAATACTAAAAGAGATAATGAACCTTTTGCTCACAACAAGAGATAAGGAGGCACTAGCAACTATAGTAAGAGGTAAAGAAGAAGTGTCAAAGAAGTAGCAGCTTGTAACCAAACATGTATGAGGGCACTAGAGTCCAATATCTAAATCATATCAAATAAATGAGACAGCTGTAAAGCCAGAAGGAGTGACAACATGAGATGCAAAGGCTAATATCTAAGATAGTTGAATAGAACAATCATATTCCTCCTAAGATAGGGTAACAAACCTAGAAGCTGAAGAACCATTGCAAGGCTAGGATGAGGAAGACGCCATCATCAATACCATGAGTGGAGAAGACAACAAACACTTGTCATGTTGCTGGCCGCCCCTAAGAGGGCAACCGAGATGGCCGGTGCAATGAAGTTTTTGTAGAGAGCTGGAAAACAAATAGCAGCATCCAACAAGTAGAAACTTCCAAACCATCACATGCGATAGCAGTGATGTCACTTGACCTCTATTTCACAAAGGTAAAGGAGAAGTGGCAACAATTTGTTCCTAAGATGGTGACCAGAGTGTTGATGATTCACACGAAAAAATATTTGCTGGCTCAGGAAGATTAGTATAGGATTCAAATAGGCGACAATGGTCTTTGCTCACAGAATCTTCTAGCATGTGGAATTGTTGAAGGGAAAGGAGAGTAGTGGGATCAAGCGAGCGACAGGAATTGACACAATGATCAGCTTATAGGCAACAGTAGGTGAGCGAGGGGAGAAGGCAAATAACAGTAGTTGGGTAGTGGGGGAGGGGGGAGATTTGGGATACTAGAAGTGAGAGCAATCAATTGCTGCCAACTAGAGCAATCAAAGTGTTGGCAAGAGCAAAAGAGCGACACAAAAGTGAGCATCAGACGATAGTAAATGTGAGCAACAATTTACGTGAGGCTCAAGTAGCAATGGATGGGAGGTGAAGGGTACAACTGTGTGAGCTCAAGCACAGTGGGAAATGCTATAAGGAAAAGAGTGCACGGGTAGGAAATGGAAACAGCCGCAGAGTATGATTAGGGTTACGGTAGATCATGCTCTAATACCATATTTAGTAAATTCTCCATATCTTACTGAAAAAAGAAAACCTACCTATTTATAATATACAGATACAATCAGAAAACTAATAAAATGGATAAAGATCGTCTTTCATAATATAAGAGGCAATAAGTGGAAATAAAGATTAAAAAAATAACATAGAGAATTCCAGGGATTTCCAGTATATTTATAACAATATACATGAAGATGGATACAATCACCACTGCCTCAAGTTATTTAAATGGAGCTGGATCAAGATTCAAAAATAAAAAAAGTGGTTTTGGTATTCCATTTCAGGCCTTGCCTTTCTCTATTCTACACAAAGTGCACAAGATGCACTCACATATATGATATAACCATGACATAAAGCTTCTGCGATCAACATTAGCACAGAAAGTATGGATTGCATAGTAACATGACCAACCGATGTCCACAGGTAATTTCCAGAATATCCTTTAGGTCAATACTTTAGAAGATATGTCAAACATCTACATTTACAAATAATGTCCACATGTATAAGTTTTTCCATAACTTTCCAAAAAGGGAGTCCAGTATTGCCTGGCTATTCATCTTCAAGAATCAGATGTGCTTAACATCACAACATAAATCCTATCTCTAAGTACCTCATGATAAATAACAGATGAAATTATGCAGCTTTCAAAATATTAGCCAAGTACAAAATATTTGCCGGGGCGTAAAAAATCAAGGAGGCCAATAGTTTTATGTTGTTTTGAAGGTAGTTTGACAAACTTCGATTCTCAATCTGGGAAGTACCTTGTCCCTTCCTCTTCATAGAAAAAATGCACCTCTAATTGATCTTGGAAGAAAAACAAAGAAAAGCACAAGACCAACCAAATATTTGTGCACCAAATTAACACTCAAAGCTATAATGGGTCTATTTTTAATGCACAAGAAATAAGTACTAACAAATGAAGATTTGCTAAATAGAACGGGTGCTTTTGTACAATGCATTTATTGGGTGGCATACTTTTCTATTTTAAACAAAATACAGAAACTACACTACAACAAAGATTAAATATTACAAAAGTAGGGGTTACAGTAGAAACAAAGAGCTAATGGAAACGAACACCAGTTAATAAAACCTGGCCAGTTGCAGAAACTCCCTTGTCTGTCCTACCACACCTTGAATAATGTACATCTTCCCTTTTCCCCACCAAAAGTTTTGTCCTTTCAAGTGCTTTGAAGACTTCAGACTGTAAGCAACACAATTGACAAAAAGAAAGAGAACAATACTGAAGATACCTTTATTGGTATTTTAATAAAGAATAACTTCCTAATGCTTCAAATTTGCATATGTAGTTGTACGCTCAAGAAAAGAAAATCAACAAGTGTACTAAACATCGAAGAATTTTCTTCATTTAAGGCAGATTGAAACTAGATTTCACCCTAAAAGTGTTAACTTTTGGACTTCAAGGTTTCTGCAGATCGATAATTTTCTACAGGTGCAATCCTCTGTAGTTAACTACCCACTTCCTCATTAGAGGATGAAACTTTTGAGTAAGGGAAGAATCAACTTACTAAATTGATGGCACAAAGATGAATGGGAATGAAAGAAGAACCCTATCAAGATCCAGTTTCATCATCCAGGGCTCCACCAATGATCCTAACTCACTTAAATCTTTGATCAGAAGGTTATACAATGATCAGTCAAGAACCAAAGGTTACCTTGCTCAGAGACATTCCGGTGAATTCAGATGGAATTAACCACAAAGTCACTTAAGATTTAAACATTGTGGGGCTTCTATGAATACAATGATTAAGACGCCTAAGATTGCTTAATCGCTATAGTCATAAGCAATATGGAGTGCTAAGGGATTTGAAAAGAGCTTAGCATTGAAATTGTGACCTAAAAGTCAAGAGACATAGGGAAGCTCAATAAGTAGATCAATTTAGGAACCTTTAAATGCTAAGGGATTTAATGGGCCTAATACTTCGAGAAAATTTAAATTTAGGACCTGTGTTAAGATGTTAGATTGAAAACCCTTGGGTGCCATGGGATTTTATAAGCCTAACATCCCAAGGAAAATTTGGATTTGAAGTTTGAGTTTTGATTTGATTTGAAAATTTGAGATTTGAATATTTGGATTTGATTTGAGTTTAGTTTAAAGATTTGGGATTTGGATTTGAAGTTGAATTTGGATTCAAGTTTGAAGGTTTGAATTTGAATTTAAGGCATTTGAAGATTTGAAAGATTTGAATTTAAAGATTTAGACATTTGGGTTTGACGATTTAGGATTTGAATTTGGATTTAGATTTGGGAGAATTTGAAGATTTGAAAGATTTGGATTTGAAGGATTTGAATATTTGAAATTTAAATATTCGAAGATTTGATCTTGAAGATTTAGAATTTGGATAAGAGGATTTGAGAATTTGATTTAGATACAAGTGTTGACCTCAACATACTTTAAGTGACCTCAAAGTAGATGGACATTCTTATAAATTGGAGGTAAAACAAGCTAAATTCACATAATCTAAGTCCTTCATTGTAATTGTTTATGCTTTTGGATTTAAAATATGAGGCATGATGTGTATAAGTTCTATATTCAATACCCATGTAGAATTCTCAAAGTTTTAGAGCCTAGATGGAAGACTAGAACTTAAATGAAATATTGGTGAAGTATAGATACTTAATTGCAATTGCATCTTATTTGCCTAAATATTAAGAGGCAGAGTATCTTATTACAACTTTGAATTTGGAGCATCATGGAGTAGGAGATATCTATGTGCAATATCAAATTCCTCGATTGGAACTCAAATGAAATAGCTGTAAAAAATTCGGAACTTTAAATGTAATTATACCACTATTGCTTTGCAATTTGACAGTAGGTCTTGAGAAAATCAACCTTAGTAAGAGGTCTTGAGAAAATCAACTATAAAGGATAAGGACCAAAATGAACTTGTACAAATTCCTTATTTAGTTATTTACCTATTTATTTATTCCCACTATTTTCAATATTTGGATTTATATATGAATTTAAACATAAAAACTCTTTGTTACGTAATTTCCCAAAATTACCCTTTAACTACTTGCATATGCTAACTCATGGGTAAATATTTTATTTTGGGGATTTCAAAAAGTTTTTTTTACATTTAAGTCCCTATTTGTGCTTTATTTAGAACTTAAACAATATATTGTGAATTTAGAGACCTTTTATGCAAAGGTATAACGCTCACTCATCTAGACCTCTTTGGTAGTTTTATTTGAAGTCGTTTCATTTATTTTTCTTAAGTTTGTTGAATTTGAATTCCATTTGAATTTATATTTATGTTGGACTTTAATGAAATGTTTCTTTATCATGGGTCCTTGCTTACAACTTTAGCAAGCAAACTTCAATCCTAACTAGAGCTCTACTGTTCATTTGCGTTTCGCACCCTGGAAGAAATCCTATCTAATTTCCAAATCCATATCAACATAATTTTAGGACTTAAGTGAAATATTCAAGTGTTTGAGCCCATTTGTGTGAATGAACAAACAAAACAGTTCATTTGCATTTCATAACAACATATCATGTTTTGGTTAAGTCCAAATTTTGTACTACTAAGGGCCTAAATGTAAATTTTCTTATGATATTCAGGATCTTTATTTGCAATTTATCTAGAAGTTTCCTTTCTGCTTGCTACTATATTTGCAAGCTAAGGATATTTTCCATTTATTTATTTATTGTACTTTTGTAATTATTATTTTATTATTTATTTTATTTTTAATTATTATTATTATCATTATGTATTATTATTACCATATTTTTTATCTTTTATTTTAGATTTACCTACAACTTGAATGAAATGTTTTATAAACTAGAGATTTTCCAACAATTTCACAAAGTTCACCTTATTATTACTTATTTATTTGCTATTTTTATTATCATCATTTTATGATTTTAGGAAATATATTGTTATGTGGCGTGTAATCATCTTGTAGAAATTTTTTATTTAAATGAGCTCCGAATCAAATCCTTAAATTGTCTCTTTTCTTATTCTTTTTAAATTAGGTGTTAAATCTCTTATTGATATTCCATAAAGAAAATAATATAACAGATAACACCGTTCATGAAATATTTTTCAAATTTATTTGATAATAATGCAATTTTTCGTACTCCTACTTGAGAAAAAGTCGTGCAAAAATGTGCCTTAAAGCCAAACTACGGAAAAATACAACAAATGGTGTTGTTGAAGTACCTCAACAGTTGGTTCCATTTGTGCTTCTGAAGCAAAACCGTAAAACCTATATTGATAATTAAACCAACACTTATTATGGACCTTTCAGAAAAGCTGCCTAAATAATCATAAGCACATAGCACTTGTGCAAACATCAATCTCAGTATCAAACTAAATGCTCGAAATTCATGTTATGCATGGTCATAGTGGCATACTACACATCTAAGCCAGTGAAGGGACCTTTCACTTACAATAAAATGTAAAAAAATAAAAGAGTAGAAATGATCCAATGGCACCACATTACTAGCAAAAGCAAGTGCAACCAAATCAACAAGATTATGATGCAGAAGAAGCCCTTACAGGCTTAATTAAGTGGATTATTTTATATGTAGCGCCAACGAGGAAGCTAAAGGGAACTAGCTATACTCAATGATAACAATGCTAACACCATCAAATAAAACACAGAGAAATTAGGAAGTAGCATGCAAGGAAAAAGTAAAAAATACTTTTAATTGCATTTTCCGTTTGGAAAGAGTAACCTACGCTCCCTTACCATGATATGTGAAAGCAAGACACAAAACCACTGAAATTATTGAGAAAAACTTTAGAGAGTACACTAGGACCTTGTACAACTTCTAAGGGACAATATTGAATACTTCACAAAATTTAACAGGAGGAAAAACTATAAGCCAAGCAACTAACTGAGATTAAAGAGTGGTTTAGTTTCTTCACACGAAACTTAACGATCTCCAGATGGCTAGCAAACTCTATTATTCTTTTTCATCAACACGAAGACTTCAAAGAGACGGAACTTCTAAATGATCAGTCATTTGCTTTGCTAAACTTCTTTGTTGGTCTTCACCACCTAACTTCACCATCGGTAATGCATCACCATGGCTACAGCCTTGCTCCTTAGCAACAATTCTCTCAGTAGCAGCAACAATAACAACACTAGCTGCTATATCTCACTTAGGAGCTCCAAGTGGCCTTATATAGCGAGCGAAAATAGAAAGCACTCTTTGGCTAAAGTACCAAAAACATTATCACATTGCTTTCTCCACTATGTCGCTTTCTCAGATATTTCAAGCTGGTGCCAACATGGCCATTGCCCCATAACAATCTCATATTTTCTAATCTTCTAGAAGCACTTGTCCAAACCAATTAGAAAATCCCTTCTCGACGATTAGACGATCAAGTATATCCTATCCAATCAAAGATCTCCACCCAAGGTTATACTTCCTCCACAAATTACATTCGCAAGAAGGTGAACTTGCAATAGAGTTGCACCCACATCAAGTTATGCCAAGAATAGAGTTGTGCACGCCTTCCAAAAAAAAGAACAAGGTTGTGCACAAATGGGTTTAATCAGACAAAATTTGGTTCTCAACAAGGATTCACAAAGCCCTATTTCACTTCTACAAAACTTTGACAAAGAGCTTTTTCCACTTCTTGTTGAACTTCGTCTCACTTATATTGAGGGATGAGGGATCTAACAATGATCTCCTCATCCCAATGTATAAGAGAGGTCCAAGCCACGCTACTTCCATGCATGCTTCTAACTTGGTCTTTATTATTGTCTTGGTGAGAATGCCAACCCATTCTCATTTATGTGCAAGTTACATAGCTACAAAGTCTTGTCCTCCAGTGTGTTTCAAATCCAGTAATACCTCACCTCAATATGCGTCGATTTGGAGTGGAAACTAGGACTACGCTAAATGGTTGGCACTTTGGTTACACATTACAAGGAATACCAATCTTGACTATGGCCCAATTCTTCAAGTAATTTCTTCATAGATAGTAGCTCCTTGGAACCCTCAATAGCAGCAACATACTCTACTTCTTTTGTCAATAAGACTACACAATTCTATAACTTTGATTGCCAAGCAACTACACTTACTATGAACTTGATGAGATAGTGGTGGGTTGATTTCTGTGAATCTAAATGCCAACGGGACCAGCGTCAGTGTAGGGACATGACTCATTTCATGGAATTTCAGCTTGCACCCCAGACTAGTCTCACGCTTAATGTCCCCTATGCCAATAATGTTTAAGGGTGTTAATATGGATCGAAGATCGAAAATCAATCAAAAATTGAATCGATTTTAGATCGAATCGAAATTGAGTCGATCTAAATGAGCCGACTAACGAGCCAAAAGTTCGGCTCGGTAATAATTTCGAGCCGATTTTGAGCTGAGGTAGGCTCGGCTCGATCCAGCTCGAAATCAGCTCAAATTAAAATACATTTTATATTATAATACATATATATAATATATGTATATAATATTTATTAAATATAATATATATATGTAATATATATATAATATATATATTATAAACCGAGCCAATCTCAAGCCGGATCAAGTCGAGCAATCGCTTCAAAAAAAAATTGAGATTTGATCTATTTTCAAGCCTGCTCGAAAATGAATCGAAATTGGCTCGAAGTCGATTGGAATCAACTCGAGTCGGCTCGAAGTCAAACCCAATCGAGCTCGAGTCGATCAAAATTTAATCAATCCGATTTCGAGTTGGTATTGGCTCGACTCAAAATCGGATCGGTAACAGCCCTAATAATGTTTGGTACTCCCTCGTTGCTTATCTTCACAACATCGTGCTCCCTGAGATTGAAGGTTGAAAAGAGCTCCCTCTTTGATGCTACGTGATAGGATACGCCTAAATCAATTACCCACGTTAACTCTTCGCATCGGAGACAAACCCCAGTTTTTCAACAGTTAAGGACACCAGGAACTACTCTTTAACTACAATCGCAGTGGAGGGGTTTGAAGACGAAGCAATGTCTTTTTCGTCTTCCTTCTTCTGATCATCTCTCCATTTTCAACAATCCCATTTAACATGACCAGGATTATCACCATAATAGCACTTCCTTGTGAATGATGATCTACTGGACCTACTTTTATGACTCTTTGACTTAAGCTTGTCCTTAACCTATATTCTCTCCTATCTCTCTAACACCAGGGTTTCGGTGTTAAAAGAATCCTCAGATCTTCTCATCTCCTCATTCAGCAAGCTCGAGGATACGAGGTTCATTGCCAACACTCAATCTAGGGTAGCGTTGCTTAGAAAGACCACCAATGTTTTCAGACTCTCAAGCAGCGAGTTATCATCAAACTGTATCATCTTCCCAGAAGTCAATTGAATGAAATACTTTCTTTCAACTTCATGTTCAAGAGCTTTCTAATTAAGAAAGTTTTGTTACCATCAATCTTCCCTCAATACAAGATTTCTATCATCTTCTACATTGCTTAGGTAGTCAACCATCCTTCAACTAGATGAAACAAGGCATCATCTTGACACATTCATCTACTCTCTTCCACTTTTTAACTTCAACCTCTTCCCAGCTCCACTCTGTGCAAATTCTTCCACACCAGAACATTCACTATTCTACATTTCCAGGTGCCAAAGTTCTTCCCATCAAGCATAACCACCTTCATTGGAGCTGTCAACTCCATCTTCTTCAAAGAGCACAATTTACTGCTCTGATGCCACTTCTTGTACAAAAGCAAGACACAAAACCCTGAAGATTAAAGAACAAACCTTGGAAAGCACACTACAAAGCACAAAGATAATACTTCTCTGAACTAGAATCTTGCACAACTTTAAAGGAACAAAATGGAAAACTTTACAGAGTTTAATGTGAAAGCATGCTTTCATGATTGCTATAAACCAAACAACTAAGTGAATTTAAATAATGTATGGTTTCTTCACCTCAAACTTAACAAACACCAGATGTCTAACTAAGAACCGATTTCTATGCTATTCCTCTTCGTCAACATAAAGGCTTCAGAAAAGACTAAACTTTTGTATGCCTAGCAGTCAACTTTGTTAAACATAACTACGAGTTATTACTGCCTAACTTCAAAGCTGATAATGGATCTCTAGGAGTGCTCTAGTTATGACTCAAATAGTAGGTGCTCATAGCAATAGTTCTCTCAGCAACAACAATAACAACCACAGTAGCTCACTTAAAACCTTCAAGTAGCCTTATATAGTGGGAGAAAATAGTAAGCATTTTTTAGCAAAAGTACCAAAAATGCCTCATGTCGCTTTCTCCATTAAGCCACTTGGATGGTTTCTAGCAGGCACTAAAGTGGTCACTACCCCATAATAGTCTATGATTCTCTAATCTTCTAAAAGTACTTGTCAAATCAAGAAATCCCTTCTCAAAGATTTAGGCGAATAAGTAAACCTATCCAATCTAGAATCTCTACCTGCTGTTATACTTCCTATCAAGGGATTACATCCTCATGGGGCTGTACCCACATAGGGTTATGCCTAGAATGGGGGTTGTACAATGGTTTTTATTCAGACAAATCTCTGCCTTCTCATCGGGGTTCACAAACCCCAATTTCACTTCTTCAAAACTCTGACAAACAGTTACTCCTACTCCTTGTCGAACTTCATCTCTCATATGAAGGAATCCCACAACATACCTTAGTTTACAAAATCAAAACCAAAGGGAACTACAGATATCCCAGCAATAAAGATGCACTAATTAAGAGAGAATCTTAGGGAACATTAACTTTTTACAAGAAAGAATATTGGCGTTTGAACATGCCAGCTTCAATTTTACATGATAGATGCAAAGCAAGAAACAAATAAATATCAGATAATACCTCTGACCAAAATACAAGATTTTCAGAGCCACGTATCTCTTGGCACAGTTGGGTAGGGTAACAAGTTGATCTGTTTTAAAGAGAAAAAAAAAGTTATAGCGCTTGAAAGCACAAAAAAAGAAGATACAGCAGCAACAACAGAGCTTTTAACCCAAAGTAGTTTGGTGAAATGATTTTTGTCAAAGCAAGATAATTTGAACAAAAAAAAATCAGACAAATGCCAAAAAGGAGGTGAATAAATATAATCTTCATTATAAGTAAAATATTTGTTGAAAGCCAACTAGTATTTCAATTATTGATGCTTGGCGCCAATAATGACACCAAAAAGCAACGAAATGCCCGTTTTCAGCTAAGTCATTAAAGGAATAAACAATACGTGGGCCTCATATTCCTACAAAAAGTTTTCTCTAGCCCATCTTGGGGACAAGTACCAGTTTATTATTTTTACTCAGAATGCAAGTTTTTTGTATGGCATTTACAGATAATACATATTGGTAGTTCTTGATCGTTTTATCTAGATAACATTGTAAGTGCAACAATAAAACAATGTATCTGACCTGATGGCTTAGGGAAACACTGTAAGTGCAAAAATAAAATAATGTATCAACCTGGTTGCTTAGGCAGCTCATGCCTGAGGCTATTTGATGGCTCCTCCACCTGAAATCCATGATGTAGAGTTTTTCATCACAACATTTGGCAAATGATGGCCGCAGAGACAAACAAGAAGCCATTGTTTCACCTTTCCTTTAGTAATAGATACTTCACCATGACAGTTATGAAGTGATCTAGTAATGCGTAGTTCACTATCTGTTGTACTGTCAGACGTTCCTCCAGAGTTTGCAGAAGAATTAGGAAAATGCTCTTCACCTTTTACCTAACATAAAAGAGGTATGAAGAATCAAAATGATAATAAAATAAAAGAGGTATGTATGATGCAAAACAGTGTAAAAATTCAGCCATAATCTAATCAAGTCTCTGGATAAGCATTTAGGTTTCATATACGTTAAGTGCTCATCATATCCTTCAATATGAAAACATAATCAAGGTGCATCTACAAGAACTAATATTAACCAAAAAACAGCAAGTGAAACTGTGAAAGTACAGAGTGAAAACATTGTGCCGTTGTATCTACAGCCAATAGATCATACATTAGCCAGCTAACAATACCAAAACCATAACCTCAAGTTTGCAAGATCACGATTAGATTTAATGTTCATCCCACTTACCTCGCAACATTTGACATTGATTAAACTAATCAGAGCTCTCTCACAATAAGAAAATAAATGATTCATTTCTCTGACAGCTGCTCCACAAACCTTGGCAAGAATAAATGGAATCCACTATACGCAATCAGAAAACAGAGCAGCTATTTGTGTGTTAAGATTCTTATAATATCAGGGGGTCATTTTAAAACCGGCTTAGCCCTCACTTTAGCTGATTAAAATTGTCTCAAGCAATTCGCTACCACACAGCCGATCAGGCGGGACATTCAGCCTGATCCGCACCTAAAAGATATTTATCTGCTTGAAGCTGCTAAAGCCTCCTAATCCACATCCCTCTTCTGCAAACCTGCACAATTTCCTCTCTTACTCCAATTTCTGAGCTGATCCCTTCGTCTTCATCTACAACTCGAATCATCCATCAATGTTTACAGTTGATTTTCGTTGTAAATCCGGCGATCCAATAGGTATTTCAACACCAATTTATTCAATGCAAAATATCGCTACCACACATCCGAGTTTTTTCTTAATAGATTTGAAATCTTTTGGTAAAATTGGGGAATTCACATTGTATCTTGACTGATTTATTTGTGATTGTTGAGTTGGGCCTGAAGGTGAGACTTCACTATTTATATAAACTTCTGCAAGTATTAAATGAGGATACTGCGTGCCATTTTTTTTTCCTCATCAATGTCCAGGATTCTTAGAACTATTTAGAGGATAAACATATCATTTAAGCAAGTATGGATCTTCTACATGAAGAACTTTCAATGGTAGTGAAGAATTGTATAATCGTCATCATGCTCAGGAAATGTTGTGGAAATGACATTTGGGATTTTAAAACAAAGTTTTGTTTTAAAATATTGTCAAGCATGAAGCCTTTTCTCATTCAAATGCAAGGTCACACTGTAATGGATCATTGTGTGAGCATACATATCTCGTGCACATATTGTAGATAGGTATCTTTATGAAGAAGGGCTACAAGTATTTGAAGATAAGGAAACAAATATTAAATGAGATAAATGAAACAGTGTCATCTATGGTTTGAGTTGGCGGATGATATATCTGCTATTTCGAGGTACTATTATAGTTGTCAAGAAATTTTCTTTAAAATTTATTTTAGTTAAAATTTAATTATGCGTGTAATTATGATATCTAATTTTCTTCTTAGTAGTAGAGGATAGACCATCAAAATGATCTAACAACTCAAACAAAAGTGAAGTCACCATTATTTTCATTGTATTTAAGCTTGGCAATGCTTGCATGTAAATTACAATGTAACCATCTACATCATTATTGTAACTAAACAGTGTGGCATAGCAAGTTCAGTTCATTAGAGGAGTCACAAGATGGCATTCCATGTTGACTTGATCGACTGTAAGTCTGGCATTCAGATTCATGGAAACAAGCACAAAGCATAGGTAGTTTGTTACTGTGCGACAGTGCACTTTTGTGTTGGGACTCATGAAGAAAGGTTAAAACAATGTGATTATTATATGGAACAACATCAAATGGTAGCATCAGAGTGCAAAGATGATGTTCGAGCATTTGTACTTCCATCAACACATATTAAAGCAAGATACAATGTTCCAGCAATTATGATGCCGGCTTTGTTGCCTTTTTTTGATGTAATTGTTGGAATAATAATATCATAGCACAATCAGTTTGGAGAACAATTGCATCTTTTATCGGATAGACTTATCTTTCATTGAAACAATTCAACGTATTCTGATTATAATATAATGTCTTGAGTTAGTTAATATGTATGAGTTTTGTTATTTTTCAAAGTTAATAAAATTTTATTAAACCAAAAGTTAATCAAAGTTTCATCCAAACAAAAAACATGTTTAATCTCCATCAAAAAAAATTTAATACACTATATAGCTTTCTCATCCAAACAAAAATTGACACTAAGCCAGCTTAAGATGAATGGCTCATATTTCAGTCTGCATAAAATTCTAAAGTGTCCACACTCCAATCCTTAAATTGTTTCCAAACAAGGCCCAAGTTTTATATAACTTAGGCTCTATTTGGCATTGTTATGCTATATGAAAAAGTGTTGTACCATATAACTGCATAAAAAACTGTTGTTTGATAAAATTATTTTATCCATTTAGTAAATAACTATTCAAAGCTGTTATCAAAAGTAGAACTTTTTGATAAAAAACTATTGAGATGTATTAAAAATTATACTTTTTAATAATTAGATACATAACTAAAACCATTTTTATTGCATTTTGATCGACAATATATATGTATACATATAAAATTTAATATATTTTATGATTCCTTTTAACTTTTATACAATAAATGTTATGAAATATACATTATTATTAAATATAACAATTACCTTTATATTACTTATAGATTCTAAAATATATTTTTTAATTAGCAGTTATATATAATAATTTTAATTATGTCTGTTATAAATT